>VZQC01010206.1:998660-1131193 GCA_009823505.1 Rhizomys pruinosus
TTTTTTTTTTTTTAATTTTTATGTTTTGACCTATAGATGCATAAGTTGTATTACGCATACCCATAAACAGGAGCCAAGGCATAAGCTTTCATTAAATTTACCCAAACTGTTTCTCATTGACTGTATGCTACTTATTTGGGAAGTAAATTTAAGCTTGATTCCTTTAAATTGTCCTACAAGTAAAAGAAAGTGTTACAATGTGATGTTGTATAATTCAGAAAAATATAGAGACCATTTGTGTCCTGGGTTTGGGTCTGGCTCGGGTGCCAGAGTGAGGTCCTGTGTGGGGGGCTCAGGTTCCGGACCTGCTAGGATCACCTGGAGCAGCCCGACACTGCTCCAGGCAGGGAAAAGCTTAGGACAGACTGACTCTCGGGGTGCTGGACAATTAATTTGCTGGTTTGTGGCAGAGGGACTGGTGGCTGGCGGGCCTAGATCGGAGCATTACATCTTAAAGAGAAGTTCAATCTAGCCCTAGAAGGGAACCCTAACCCTGGAACAGCACTCTGCCTCTCCGCTGGGGTGGGCTGAGCTTTCTCAAAGCACCCCAGAAGCCTCTCCAGGGAGGAGCACCCGTCATCCCATGTAATCCAAACTTTTCATGTTGCAGTTCAAGAAATGAGTAACATTTTAGGCAAAATAAATACTTTATTGTTTAATTTTTTAAGAAATCAGCCTTTGTGTGACATTTCAAACATCTATAAACCTTTTAGATACTCTTTCGAGGAACAATGTTAACATTTCAACCACTTTTGACTAAAATTTATCACACAAAAGAAACACAATGAGCTGAAAATTATAAATGCTAAAAGACTAATTTCTAGTAACATTTGGTTGTTAATTTATACATTTATTTGGCACATACAATACCAAATAAGAAACAATTTTTCCTTTTTCTTTCAGGAAAAACCAAGAGTTTTCAATGGTTAAAACTGAATTAAAATCATTTATATATGAGGAAAATAAAACTGTCATTTAGGAAAAACCTAAAGCCTGCTTATTCATTTCTATTTATTCAAGTCATAGGCCCCATTATTTTGACAATACTCTACTATTCAGGCTAAAAAACAGAAGAAACATATCCTCATAATAAGACATCTTGACAATGCGGAAAGCACATAGTGTTTAACATAAGGCACATTTTCAAAAGAAAAATACCATGTAAGCTATAATAAAGTTAAATTTGTTTTGGCTAAAGCAACAAGGCTTACAGTGTAAGAACAAGAAGCAGTTACAGGGAACCTCATAAGATCTACCCTGCTGCTGCTTAGTAGCCTCCTCAAGAATGAAGAGCGATTTTTACAGCATGGTTTGTCTTCTTGAAAGTGACACTCGTGAACAGCAGTGGAGGGAAAAGTCGTTGGTTGCTTCAAGCTCTCAGAATATGAATCTGTTATTGCACAGTAAATACCTCATAGAGGTCAGTCTTATAAGAAACTAGTCTGAAGAAATATTTATAAGTTGGTTATATCTGAAAGTCTTCAAGTTTTATTATTAATTCTATGTAGGAAATCAACTGGAAAAATATTGACATACAAATAAATATTAGGCTTTTCAAACTGCTAGTCTGATAAGAAATGATTCAACAAAGTGCCTGTTTCTATGAATTTTTTTTAAAAAATGTACAGAAGAAATGCATACTGCATGCTCCATTCAAAAATGTACACTGCACATGCCACACAGGCATGTACACTGCACGCTGTATACAGAAAGGCGTGCTGTACACTGCACACAGCAACCCAGCTCAGGAGAAAAAAATCTTCCAAAGAACAGGTAATACCTCCACCAGCATAAATCAGGATAACACCAGTATTACACAGTTAATGGGATCAGTGCCAACCTTAAAAAGAAGGAAAAGTCAGCATTAAGCACTTTTCAAATACAATTTTGAAAGTTCTTTGAAAGAAGATGTGAATTTTATTACACAAACACACACATGCAAATAATCTGGCTGCTACATATTTTTGAGACTTAATTCACTTATCTCTTGCTCTTGAGATGAAATCCTATGAGTTGTTATGACAGGCATTGGAATTAGTGTATTTATAAAATATAATTAGATCTAGGTGATAAAATTCATCTTAATAAGTGAAACACATAAAAGCTTTTAATAAATTATGATTAGATGGATCTATGGGTTTAAAGACCAAACAATTAGGACAGGTATTAAAAAATAGTGATTAATTCTCAAACTGTTGTTTGAGAATGAAACATCTGAAATAACCATTAGTAAGATTCAGGTCTAAAGGCCCAATTCCAGTATTTATTTAATATAATGAAATTTCCAAGTAAATATGCAATATAGATTAATTGTGTGCTTAATATTTAATATTTGAGATTTTTATGCTTTAATGGGTTGTGTATGGTTTTTACACCATGACATATTATATACATTGTAAACATTAAAAATTAGTTATAGAAACAAAACTATACTAAGAAAATAAAGAACTAAACACTAAAAACAAGTGTTAATTTATGTGTAGCTAAATAAAGACATTCATAAAAATTACCTAATTAATTCCATTTAGTGACTGTCTTGCTTCGAATTAGATGCTTTAGTTGAGGACACTGCTGCCAAAAGTCCACTTACAATTTCTCGCCTAATTTCCCCAACAATCGACTCTTTAATCTGTAATAGAAAAGGAGAAAAATACACACTTAACAATATGGCTAACCTCTACTGTTTTTCTTTTTATTTAGAAACAGATAATGTTTTCAGTCAGCTACAGCCCTCATGTGACACACACAGTACTTGCAATGCAAGTCCTTCCCCCTCGACTCAAATCAGACTTTGAGGTCTAGGCTGACACAATTCAGTTGAGGACATTATGTAAACTCCCAATTGTTATATGGAGAAAATGACAAAGTAATTCTTCACAGACTAAAACATTCTAGTAATTTATTTCATGACACAATATGAGGATTGAGTGTGAGCTTTGCACTGCTGCCCTTCAGTGACCTCTAGCTCTGTAAGGCCATCAGCAGGATTCGAGCTCTCACTGCTGAGAACACCTGGAAGTGGCAGCACGACACACAGGTCCAATTTGCCTAGCTAAACCAGTTAAAGCAAACTATTTATAGAAGTTAGACACTATTCTATTCTAACATGCCTTTTTTGTTGTTTGTTTATTGAGACAGGGTCTCTTCTGTAGACCAGGCAAGCCCCAATCTCAGAGACCACCCTCCTCTGCCTCTGCCTCTGCCTCTGCCTCTGGAGTACTGGGATTAAAGGTGTGTGCCACCATGCCTAGCTTCTAATATGCACATTCTAAATGGGAAGAAGAAAGTTTCATTTAGTAAAATTTATTCTTTAAATATGAAAAACATCTTCAAAACAATACTTTTTTTTCCCCAATTTTGATGTGCACACAGTCTAGGCAGAAAAAGGAGTATATTTTATCTGACAAAAGTTTAAGCACAGAATGTGTTTATTAAATACCTGCCTAAAAGGGCTTTGTTTAAATGCTCTCCTTCCAAAGTGGAATTCCACTGAGTTGCACACTGTAAGTAATGAAAGCACTCTTTACAAACCTTGCACATGGACAACAAAGGCCTGACAGACACCATTGTTTTCATGCACCCAGGAGTTCAGTAAGAAAACTTCCCTGAAAGTGCCCGCCAAACAAGCTTAATCCTCACCTGCAAATTGTTCTCTCAAGATTGAATCTTGCCCTTCTGAATGGTGGCTTTGTTAAAGGGCTTAGGGGCCATGAATTTACTGGAAAGCTGGAATCAAATATAATTTTCTTGGTAGCTGACACAATAAACTTAAAAACTTTAAATTTAATACTAGGGACATTTTAGTTCAAAAATATCAGTTAGAAATAAATGGAGTAAGGCACAATCTGAATTTTAAATATTTTATAAACAAACTACTTACAAAGCACACAAAATTAAGTTATGATATCAATATGAATTATTTTTTAAATTATAACCAACATTGGACTAATTATCAATTAATATATGCTCTTAAAGTAGTTTAAAAGGTTTGTTTTGTTAAGTACATCAATATTCCATTTATGCTTTATCTGATCTATATATTTTGCTTGGTAAATCCTTTGTAGATGACAAGGGTAAATGTTAAGCCAGATTTGCTTCAAACTATACCATATTCCACACTGAATGGCTCTTCTCACTAAGGGTTTAGTAACAAATTCTCAAGTTCTTCAAACATTTGCCTAGCATGTCAATTTAAATGTCAACAAAGTATAAGACCTTTAATATTTAATGGGAGGTTCTTATAAATGATTAAGCAATGCTTTTGGGCCAAGAGAGCATAATGGGACCAAATGACTGCTTATGATATGTGCTATTGGTGAAAGAATCAATGCTCTGTCTAAAACAAATGCTTTCTTCCTAAGAAATTACTTACATATCAGGCCAATAAAACTTTAAAAATGAGAACTCAAGCATGCATTAATGGAGAACCTGTGCTAAACAGGAACATAAAATTGTGTTTTCAGAAAAACTTTCAAACCGGAAATCTGAAATTTAGCAAAAAGAAAAAAAAGCTTAAAGCCTACTTCCTCACTAGCATATGTAGTGTAAGGGTTATAACTTAATTTAACTTAAATACTGACCTATGACATAAAACACATAACTAGGAATGCATTGCTCCACAGATATTCCAGCCTATGGAGGTTGGATGACTTTGCTACATACATTTAGCAAGCCACAATTATCTGCTTATCTGCATTTTATCCTGAGAAACATGAGGTGAGCACAAGCAGTGAGTTCCTGAATCCAGGAACTGAGAACACAAAATGCAAGTAACCTGATCATCTAATACCAGCAGTGTCGTACTCCAACACCTGGTGTTACAGCTGTCCGATTTAGAACCTCCTTCTATCCCTCAGTGTAACTCACAAGCTCTAACCCTCCCCAAACTCAACATTACAAGCACAGTTCAAGTGCTTTTAAGGTAGAGTAGCATATTTATTGTAGTGTTACCTCTTTTCTATCTATTTAAGTGTAACATTTTAATTAGGTTTATAACTATCTTTTCAGTGCCACTGATGAAGATTGGAATGTAATCCTCTAACCTTGGTCTATAGTCACATGCCCTACAGGTTTTATTGCATGTGTTTTCACAGTGCAGAGATGTGTAACAATATATAATCAGTGTGTTCACAGCAGGACTGACCATCTTATTTTAATGTACTTCTTAAGCTATTGCTGTTCAGCTGTGACTGACTGCACCATGTACATAAATACTAATCTTTGGCCTCATAATCAGTGATCCATTTGAGGGAAGATTCTGTACTATGAATTGATTCTAGAAAGACATTAATTAGACCCATACTGATTACATTAGAAATATGCAGTTTGGAAATAGGGAGCCACTCATTTCTGTGCCTTATTTTGACATTCACTGTACTTGAACTGTTGTTACTTCTTGACTACTTAGAATAACTTGGGAATCTGAATTAGAGTGGCCAGAAATCTTACACATTTACAGGTGCTCATTTCTTTTAATAATGTTTCCATAAAGCCAAATATCCAACAACTGAAATGGCCCAAAACCTGAAAAATTTTTGGAAGGGCTTGCTAAATGCTTTTCTGTGCAATTTTTCAATTTTCTCTTGGGTTATTCTTGTTTACCTTACTACTAAATTTAAGTTTAAGGATTTCATGCTTTTATGTATTTTTTTTTCTCTTTGTTTTTTCACTGATGTTGCTGCTGTTGTTTTGCTTGAGCAGTGCTGGGAGTGAGCTTCAGGACCTCTACATGCTTAGTACCACCTTTGCTGGTGGTCAGACTCAGGGCATCTCACACACTGAGTACCATGTTTTCTGTGGGGGGCAGCTTTAGGGCCTCACACATGCTAAGTACCACTTTTGCTCAGGTCAGATTCAGAGTCTCATACATGCTAAGTACCACTTTTGCTGGGGGTCAGATTCAGGGCCTCAGACATGCTAAATATCCCTTTGCTGGGGGTCAGAATTGGCACCTCACATACTAAGTACCACGTTTACTGGGGGATCAGATTCAGGGCCTCACACATGCTAAGTATCACCTTTGTTGGTGGTTAGATTCAGGGCCTCATACATGCTACGTGCCACTTTTGTGGTACGTAGGTCAGATTCAAGGCCTCACACACGCTAAGTATCACCTTTGCTGACAGTTACATTGAGGGCCTCACACATGCTAAGTACTACTTTTGTTAGGGATCAGAGAACGATTCTTATCAGGAGTTTTAGTACTTTGGTTGGGAAAAAAACCTGGACAAGTATAATTCCTCTTTATGGAACTGAAAAAATAAGATGTATTAGAAAAGACAGGTTGAAAAGACACTAAAATTTGCCAGGTGTGGTGGTGCACGCCTTTAATCCTAGCACTCGGGAGACAGAGGCAGGCGATCTTTGTGAGTTCAAGGCCACCCTGGTCTACAGAGTGAGTTCCAGGTCAGCTGGGGCTACAGGGAGACCCTGTCTTGAAAAAAAAAAAAAAAAAAAAAAGACACTAAAATTTATCTGTAGAGCTCTCATTTTCTAAAAGGTCTATACAAATTTGTCTTATTAATGGAACTCAATGCTGAAAACAGTGCTACAGATTAAATCTAAAATTCCCACAAAGGCTCAGAGCCCAATACGGTGATATCCAGAAGCAAGGCTTTGTGAAATGGCTAGATCATTAAGGCTCTAATCTCATCAATGGGTTAATCCAGTAATGGTTCCTAATTTGATGGGCTACTTGCTGGGGAGCCACTAAAACTTAAGAGTTGGTATCTAGTAGAAAGCAATAGGTAGGTCCTTAGGAGCAAGCTTGGGAGATGTCTTCCCCTGCTCCCTTCCTCCCTCCCTTCCAGCCAATAAAGGGTGAGGAACTGTTTCTAACATGACAAGGGAAACTACTAGCCAAAAGAAACCTTTGCTTCTTTAGCTCACTCTTCTCAGGTTATAAAACACCAAAAAGCAGCTATTTTATACATTTTCTCAATTAACTCTGACCTCCAGCTACCAGTCTTCATAGGTTTCTTTGATCCCCTTGGTGACCTAGTACTATGGTTAATGCTTCAAGTTCTCATGCTCTTATCAAGTAGGGTAGACCCTATTTTCACAATATATTTCAATCTATAAATAAATCATAAATTTTCTGTACTTCTCTAGCCATCAAAGGAAAAAGAACAAATTCTTTATATTTATTTAAATCACTCCTCCCATTTTTTCATGTAAAGTCCAATTATAAAATGGCAGCTTTTAATTATGGAAGAGGTCTAAATTATAATCTTATAATTACTCATTTTACACATGTGGAAATGAGAGGTTCAAAGAACCTGTCACATGTTTACCTCCTTCAAACCCTATAGACACATTTTTCACTAGAGTGAAGAAATTTGGAGTTAAATTGAATTGAGAACTTTGCAGAAATGCAAGTAAAAGCATAAATGTAGTAACTATGGTCAATGGGAGAGATAATTCAAAAGCTATCTGAAAATTACTGTACACAGTAAAAAGAGACTCTATGGGCTGGAAAGATGGTCTAGTGGCTAAGAGCACTGACTGCTCTTGCAGAGGACCTGGGTTCGATCCCCGGCACCCACATGGTGCCTGAGAACTGTCTTTAACTCCAGTTCCAGGGGAATCCGACACCCTCTTTTGACCTCCGTAGTGTTGCACGACATGGGTGCACAAACCTACATGCAGACAGTACATTCATACACATAAAAAATAAAATTAAAAAATAAAATAAAATAAAAAAAGACTCTACATAACGGGTGTTCAATGAAATCTACTAGGAGACTCGTCTGCACTGTGCAGCAGGCTCGGCCTTTACCCACCTCCCGTATGACTTGCTGCAGCTCATCCTGCTCCACATTCCCATGCTCTTCCTCAGCAGCTGCCACCAGGGAGAGAGCTCCTCGCCCTTCTTCCACTTCAGATCTATGTCCTATAGCTGGTGAGGCTTCTTCAGCTCCTCCAGCGTCCTCAGAGCTCTCCAGATCTGGAGGTGTTTGCACAGAGCCTGTTCTAGAGGGAGCAGTAGGCGTCAGGGCCACTGACGCTCGAAATATTTTCTTTCTTGCCACCAGGCGGGTTCTGGGTTTGCCTCCTGAGTTGCCAACAGGTCCTCTGGTTCTTCTGTTGGTGTGTGAGGGACTGGAGCAGACCGAAGATGACTCAGATGTGGCTTGAGAGAAAACTGACTCTGAGCTCTCTCCTGGAGGAATTTCAAATCCCATTTCTCCCAGTCCCAGGCCCAACTCGGACTTCAGGTATGACTGTTCCCGCATCAGTTCCGTGACCTGGAAATCAGAAACATTTATTCTCTGTCCAAGTTAAGACTAGTAACAATGCAGGGTGTGGTGGCACGCCTTTAATCCTAGCACTTGGGAAGCAGAGGCAGGCAGATCTTTATGAGTTCAAGGCCAGCCTGGTCTACAGAGTGAGTTCCAGGACAGCTGGGGCTACAGGGAGACCCTGTCTCGAAAAGACCCCCCACCCAAAAAAAAGACTAGTACCAAAAAAGGTTAAACTCTTAACTGTAATTATTGCCCTTAGTCCCTTAACTTGTAAAAGGCATAATTCTACTCCATTAACTTATTAACTGGTCAATTTTATTCACAAAAACAAATTTAAATTCATATTTAATTCATTCATACTGAAGCAAGGTGTTCTACATATACTCAAACGAGTATATATCCACCTAGTGGGATGCAGTTTTAGTCAAGGCATAGTTGATTTACAGATTTTGCCTAAAGGACCTAGGATCTGATTGTGAAAGAACTCCAGCGACTCTTTGGAACACAAACTAAATGTCTCTAAGGCACAGTCTCACATATAGCTAATAAAGACAAGTCAAAACTGTGATGAAGCTAGCTTTCTAGCAGCCCAAGATGGCAATGGACTACAAGTGGCAAACCCACTTCTGATGTATCCCACTTATCAAATTCTGTGTTTAAAACAAGTGTGCATTTTATCCAAACTGAGAAAAACTATAAGCTTATGGCAAGCCATACTATCCCATTCCCAAGAAACTTAAAAGAAAAGAAGCTTACAGGTTCCATGACGTTCAGTGGAGAAGGGCATAAGTTATCGGCACTTCTGCTACCACACATCCCCTAGGAAGGCAGAGCAGACAGGTTTTTACATGTACGCATTTACTCAGAGTGCACGTGCACTATAAGAAAACTAACTGGCTCCTTATTTCCCAGAAACGTCACTTCAATATCATGGAATCCCATCAAGGGCGTTACTATGACTGGCATACAGATGTTCTGATTCTCTGCTCCCAATACATTTGCAAGAACAATGGGTCAAAATCATGGAAACATATTCACTAGTGATTTGGAATATTCTTATTTTATCTGTATGTACATACTTTCTCATTCTCTGCTGTATATGTTCATACATGTGTATATACATCCATTTATTTAATAAAAGAAACATAAAAAGTAGGAAAAAATTCAAATTTAAAAGCAACATATTTTATAACTTGGAAAATACTGGCAAAAAAATGAATATAATGCTGAAGATCAAATTCCATGCAAAAGAACCAAAAACCAAACCAAAAACAATTCCATGTATTTAAATTTTTTCATTTATTTTTATTTTACGGACATGAGTACTTTGCCTGTATATATGTAAGTACAGCCATGCATACTATGCCTGCAGAGACGGGAAGCAGGCAATGGACCCCTGGAACTCCAGTTACCAATTCTTTAGCCAGCCACCATGTCCCTCTGCAAGAGCACCCTGTGTTCTTAACCACTTAGCCATTTCTTCAGCCCTCCAAAATTTCAATGTATTTTTAAATATACTAAATTTGAAAAGCTATCATACCATGTACAGAAAACTTACGTTAGGGAAGCTCCTTAAATATTGTGCATGGTCTAAATGCCATTAAAACAATGGTTAGAAAAGAAGACCCCTGTCCTAAATCATAGGGGACATTATGAATAAACCCAGCCCAGACCCCTGCTAACCCAGGGACATACCACAAGTGCTGTGGAGCGGAAAGGTGAAGGTGCCCGCACAGCACGCAGCTGCTCGTCCAGGCCCAGCAGGCGCTCCTCCAGCTGCAGCTCCAGGTCCTGCAATTCCATTCGGACAGAATTCCTCAAACTCTGTAGCTGATCAACTTCATACCTATCAGGATTAGGATAAGTATAAAAATGGAAAAAGAATACCATCAAAATACTCTGAAATACCATAAGCTAACAAAGGTATGGAATCACATGTTTTATAAAGTTAGACAGTAGCAAAGCTAAGAGGAGTAACCATCAGGTAGGTCAGTGCTCTTTGATCTCCTGCACTGTCAACAATCACGCATACTGAAAAACGGGTTACTTGATACCTTCCTTAACACACTGGAGGCAGAGATAACTCAGGAAAACACTCTGTGTGCTGGTTCACAAAACAGTACACACAACACTAAAAACAAAGTCAAGTTTTAAAGACTCTAAGTTTGAAAACTGTTTCTTTGAAGAAAGACTCTGAGTTGTGTTGACAAATGACCCTTTACCTTTCCTCCTCTGTCATGTGGTGATATACCATGGTTTGCTGTCGAAGCATTGCCAACTCTAAGTCCATCATTTGTGTTCTAAACAAATTCAAGCTCCGTCTCATGACTTGAAGCTCCTGAAAAGTATTCTAAAAGGTAATATACAAAATTATGCTTGAGTCAGTCATATTATTTTGCCACAAAAAGATTTAAAAGGGAACTTACTTCATAAAGAGGTAGAACAGATGATTTAGGAGAACTATATGGAGCAGCAGTGACGTCAGGCCCTCTCATCATAGGGTGCTTCAAAGAAATGAGAGTGGGATTAAAAACCAATGTCAAAATGACACCGAGTTCTCTAATGTGTTCCGGCAAAATGTGAAGCGTGAATTGATATTTTTTCCTCTTTGAGGGAAACCAAACCTCAGCAATGTTTTGTACTAACCATCATATCATATCATATCATATCATATCATATCATATCATATCATATCATATCATATCATATCATATCTATGCTTATAGGCCCTTCCTTGAGGAAGTAGAAAATCCACATGTTATGAGACTGCAGTAACAACTGAGTGACTGAGACAGTAGCAAGTACCTGAGATATGCAATCTTGGTGGAGCATGCTCTGCAGGCCACTCTTTTAGGCAGCGAAGATAAAAAAGGAATGCTAGCCCTCAAGTGCTCTCACAGTGTAAGAAAGTCAGACAAAAATTAACAAAAATTAAGATTAGGTAACCCTGCCTGCAGTGGCAACACCTGGGATGAACCTTACCAGTAATCAGGACCTGGTCATGCAAAGAAGGCAAGGACTGAGCACTGCAGTTGGAAAATAGCAACAACCCAAACAATACGATACGATACGATACGACACAACACAACACAATGCATACAGATCACCAAGAATTCACATATACTGAAAATTGTGCATGCCATGCAGCCCAGGAGTAATGGAACACACAGCTAAGCAAGGAGACTGGAGAGAGCCATCTGTCTACTGAGGTGAGGTAGAGGATGAGGAGATTTATCAGCTGAGTTACTAATGGGAAATCTGTGACCCAAAATTCCACAGCTGGAGCAGCTGGGCTGCTAAGGTACACCACAGGGGTGTAGGTGACAGGGCTCTGAAAAGCCCCACCTTCACGGAGTCACCAAGTAAAAATGTTGAACAGCTCAGTCACAGGCAGAACTGTGTTTTATGAAGGAGAACTGCCCATGTTCTGCTTAGACATGACCTATCAGGAGACTGCTGTCATGAGGACAAAGCCAGTATTTAAGACACATTATCTCACTGCCACCTGAAAGATTCAACTCAAATTTTTACTTTTAAAAGCAGCTTCCCACCTATTTCATGGTAACAGATGGCATGCATTCTGAATTCACACATTACCTGTTTCTTTCTCTCTGGAGTGGTTCCAACTTTGAGCTCATGGAAATAAACTAATTCAGTGCCAGGAGGCCAGCATCAGAGGTCAGGCGTTGAAGAGGAAAGTTTAGTCAGAGAGCTACAAGAACCTGGAGAACATGTGCCACTGAAGCCAACGAGAAGACTCAGAAAAAGAAGTGGCCAACACATCCGATGGCAGAGAAAAGGAGAAAAAAGAAGAGTGATATGGAAGATGTTTTAACAGGATGATTTAAGTTCTAGACAAAGAGAATGAAGGAGAGGTTGAAAAGGAGAGGGCACCCACTGAGCCAACCCCTCCTCTGAGGAGGAAAGGAAATTCTCAGCATAGACATTTAACTTTGTTCAAAACTAGTTACAGTTTTTTCCCAGGAACCAGGAGGGACCTGTCTAGGAAGGCGGGTACAGATAAGTTTAGGCATGTAGGGAAACATGGCTAAACAAGCCAAGGTGGCATGGCTCATGTCTAATGGGTCTTCACTTCTTGGTGAATTACAAGTTCAGGGCAGTAAAATCAAAAGGCCTTTTTAGCTTACCTGTGAAAGATTCTGTAATGAGTTTCTAATATCATGCAATACTCTTCGCAACTGCATTTCTATGGCAGAAGGAGGATTCGCAGAGCATGCTCGGTAAGGGTGGGCAGCATGTCTATGTGAGTAAGGACACCCGAAAGGAGAGGCGAAAGCACTACAGGCAGCACCTGATACGCTGGGGACACTGTGAGCACTCAGAGTCCTCATGTGCTCACACAGGGGCCTGTCTTGCCACTCAGAGTGGACAGTGTGAAGAGAGCAGGTGGACTGGGAAATGGGAGCGAACTGTGCACAAGCAGGGAGCCTTCCGTGGTGGCATTCCTCCAGCCGAGTCGCCTCACTTGGGGGAACTTCTTTCTTCACAGAGGATGGAGGGATGAAAATAGTGGATTTAACTAAAGGTGGACTATCATGCTCAGTCACTTGCTGTTCCAATTCTTGCTCTTCTTCGGGAGTATACTTGTAGGTAAAGGAAGGTGGGCTGCACCTGGTCTCCTTTCCTGGAGACAGCCTTACATTGACAGAGGAAACAACCCTTACTGGGCTCAGTAAAGTGGTGGGTAAAGACTGAGACCTTCTTAGAGGATAGCCAGCTTTTGCAAGCAAGTACCTTTGTTTTAACAGATCCTTTGATTTTATTAGGCTACGCCCTACTCTCTGACCAGACAGATTGCAAACCTTCATTTGAGCCCTTTGCAAAGCAGTATTAACTCTATCCACAGAAGAGGGAAGCCCAGTTTTATTTTCAGAGCTCATATCACTGCACTGAGCTTCAACAGAAGCCAGGGATTTGAGAATATGGTGAGTGGTGTACTGGGTGAATTCACATTCGCTGCCTTTATCCACATCACTTTCCGCACTTGCTTCCCTGAGGAGCTCTCCAGTCTGTGCTGGAGACAAATCCTCTTCTGTTTCAGTCATTTCAGGAACAGGACCTGGACCCCATGTAGACTCTTTGTTTCCAGTATTTTCCATAGTCTTGCACTGAGGAAAATCTTGGTTTTCTGCCTTTCTTTTGTCAGCAACTGGTGCCACCTTTGACCCTCCTTTCTGAGCAGGGGCAACAGACTCCTCCTCTGATTCGTTGAAATAAGGCTGGTCTTGTGCAGTCGGAGTAATGTGGTCTTCACCAAATGAAGTGACGGTGGTCTCACTGTCACAACTGTCAGCACTACTCCCCATGGCCTGCAGGGATTCATGAACCTGGGAAGGGAAGCAGGAGAGATGAAGAATCAAGGCAGGGAGATGACTGACAACACAGCAGAGGTGAGTGTCAGTACTTCCATGGTCTCCTGTCTCCTAGGCAGGGTCCACAATCCCCTTCACCCCACTTTCTCAAAGCATGTTTCAGACCTTCTATTTTTCTTAAGTGTCCTTTCCAACACAAGACACTGACTCAGGAAACAATGAACAAAACTTTCTTAAGCTTCTTCTCTGGGACCCAGTTTCCCTAGCTCTCACAATGGTTATCTGTCTCTCTTCATTCCGAAAGGGAATCATTTTCCTTTTGTACATCTAAGCCCTTAAGCTGTGGTTCTGATCCCTTCCTCTCCAGGACCAGAGTGCCTCTCCGGAGTTTCCGCCCAGATTTTTCTGGATCAAACTATTCTTCCCTTATGGCCCCTTTCCTTTAGTGAACTGCCTTCTCATTAAGATAGGAAGATCTCTTGGGGGAACCATCATCCTTATGTGAAAACCTAGCCAAGAGCTACCCTCCCTTCGCCATCACTGACATACTCTGTAGGGTTGCTTGTGCGTGTTTATCCCATGACAATTACACTCCCTGACAGTTTATTAAAAGCCCCAGTCAGTCAGTCAGTCAGTCAGACAGTCAGTCAACCTCAAACTCTCTTCCCATATTCCAACTTTTTAAAAAGAAATTTTTATTGAGCTTTTGTACATTTCACACAACAGTTCTTTTATTTATTTAGCTCCCCTCCCATACTCAGTCAAGCATTTGTACCCAGATATCCTTCAGTGCAAACTCATTAGTATTTTTATGTGTTTAATACACATAATGTGTCAAATATCACATCTTAGCCTATTTTATAAGTGTGCTCAGAACACTTAACTAAAGGTGAGAAAATCATCTAAAACCTCTTCATAATAAATTATTGGGTGCCATGTAATCTATTGAATACTATAAATGAGAAACAAAATTATGAGAGTACAGGAGTCACAGATGGCCACTGTGCGATGTGATGGGATACAAAAACTCAAAACAACGTCCATAAACCCCAGGATACATGGTACACTGTACAGTACTGGCTGCTCACTCAAGATCACATAATGGACTGTGTCCACACCCACTGTGCTGTATCTAACAGAATACTATACTTTAGAGCACTAGATCAAAAGTAATAAAAAATTGAAATTAAAAGATTTTTACAAAGCTACTATCATGCTTGCAATCCTAAGTCAAATCATTACATACTGGGGATCAAGTATCCACTTACCTTTCCTGGGAAGTTTTATACTGTTTTCATATTACTATCATCTTTAAATTTTAGCTTTAAGAAGTCCCTTTAGCTTTTCTTTTTAAAAATAGCTTCTATAATTTGAGATTTTCATGTGTGTGCAGATTGTATTAGGATTATAACCACACCCCATTTCCCTCTTTTGTGTGCAGATTGTATTAGGATTATAACCACACCCCGTTTCCCTCTTCTGTGTGCAGATTGTATTAGGATTATAACCACACCCCATTTCCCTCTTCTGTGTGCAGACTGTATTAGGATTATAACCGCACCCCATTCCCTCTTCTGTGTGCAGATTGTATTAGGATTATAACCACACCCCATTTCCCTCTTCTGTGTGCAGACTGTATTAGGATTATAACCACACCCCATTTTCCTCTTCTGTGTGCAGATTGTATTACGATTATAGCCACACCCCATTCCCTCTTCCAACTCCTCCTGGACCTCTCCCAACACTCTCCCAACTTCATGTCCTTTTTCTAACACATCAAATGCAGTTACTGCTGGCCATGTGCGCAGGTGTATGGGACCACTCACTGGAGCTTGGACCACAACCCCAAAGAAAAATAACTCCCCTGTCCTAGTTGCTGTCAACTGCCAGTAGCCCTCAGCTAGGGATGGAGCCTTGTGAGCCTCTCACCCCATCTGACTATCCTTTCTAGGTGAGCCTCTTGCCTGTTCACCCTTTAAATGTCATGTTTCTAGAAAGCTCTTTTTATTCTTTTTTTTTCTTACTCCAATTTTCTAATTTAATCAATTTCTTATGCATTCTGTGACTCTACATACCAACTTGTTGGTCCTCAAGAATAAAGTAGTACCCACTTTCTGGGTTACCTAACACAGTCTAACATGAAAGTTCATATAACAAGCAGCAAGTTCTAGATCCACATTTAATATTAGTGATTAAATGAATAAAACAATTATTATGCAATACTGAAACACAATGATGGCAAACAAATAAGAAAAACAGTAGACCAAGAAGTTTAATGATCAAAGTAATTTAGTTACTGATAACATAGAATTAAGATTTTTTTAATGAAATCTGACTAGAGATGAAGAATAGGTAAAAGCTGAAGTCCATAGTCAAATGTTTAGATAGCATCTACATTTCATACATTTTATTTTTATTTTCATTTGAAAAATAAGGTTAGATATATCACCTTACAATACTTAATGAAAAATCACCATAAAATGAAGAAGTTAATGAGACATGCCTCTTATAATAGGAAATTTTACCTGAAGATGATTTAGGGAGAGGCAATCTGTAGAGTCTTCAGCAAATCCACTGCTATCAGAATGCTGACTTGCAGTTCGTAACAGATGATCTGTCAGTAAAAATGTGCAGTTACCCAAAACCACTACAGAAAACTCAATGGCAGCAATATTATAGATATGAATTCCAATAGAAGAGCACACACCGTTTACACAAAATCACAGTTTCAGAGCACAGGAGGTAATTCAAATTCAAATCAATGGTGAATCAGATTTTTCCATCAGAAAAACTCTGTATCTACTCATTCATTAACCTCTAATTATAATGTATTTTAGTAAAATCAATTAAGTTTTATCCATTTAGGAAAACTGTATGAAATAAAAGATGATTGTAATAAACACAGAATTCCCAAAGTAAACAATTCATATTATGAAGTGAAATTAGAAGTTTATATGTAAAATGTATAAAAATCTTCTCTATCTTCCTAGAAAGAATAAAATTAAGACCAATAAATTAAATAATTTGAAATTCAAGACTATTTAAACATTTGATGTTTTAAATGTGTATTTGTGTTATGAAGCAATTATTTCACAATAATTACACAGATATCAAAGATTTAATTAATACATAAAAATCCTCCTGTTTATTGCTCTAGCATAAAACTCTTAATTTCTAGATAACAATAAAATGTATGTGTTTCAGTAACATGCTAACTAACAGCAAGCAAGATGACATTCCATCTACTCTACTCTGAGATACTCTGAAGCCTGGACATTTGCAAAGATCTATGAGACAGCAAAGCCCTGAAGAACTTCACAAGTAACAGGTTGGGTTCATCAAATGATCCAAATCATGTGAAGAACCCAACAATTAATGGAATAAAATCCAAAATGAAATTTTATTTGGTTTTTGACACATCCCACTATGATCTTAGGTTCCATGGAATGCAGTGGCTCCTCCCAACCCACCAAAAACTTAGAATAATTCTGCAACAGTGTTACATTAATAAAACTACATAATGTGATATAAATAAGTATTTCATAGCTTTGATAAATTAAGATTGCTGGAATAAAAACAAAACTCAATCATATTAAGCTGTTACTACCAGTTCTAACTGGGCATTATCTGAATTAAACAATGACTAACAATTTATGTCACAGCACTTATCACTGTAATTACATTTCTATATGTGTGTGTGTGTGTGTGTGTGTGTGTGTGTGTGTGTGTGTAACTATCCTCTGAGCTTATAAAGGCAGGAATTTTATTTTTAATGTACTGTAGTACATGGTGATAGCTCTTAATACAGCAACAGAATTAAACAATCCTATAAATAATTTAGAAGTAAAAGTGCCTATCTGGTTGGGCAACTTGGACTTTCAGAAAGCCCAGAGATAATAGTGACCAGCTCAAACTTGGCTTCTTTCAAAGATCTGTTGAATCTGCAGCAAAATTAAGGTCTGGGCTAGTTCCTTGAGCACTGTGTGCCTGACTTCACAAGGTTTGGGTGGCAAGGTAGGCTATGTAGATGTCAGAGTATATAAGAGACAGTGGTCAAAAGTGGTAACTTTGCTCCTCTGGGAAATGGGATTATAACACACCATCTCATGGGGCTACTACAGGAGAAGGTAGGTGAAACTGTTCTGCAAACCTTGTGGTCTCATCTTTAATCCCACCACTGGGGAGACTTGCGGCAAGCCTGAGCAGCACAGAAAGACCTTGTCTAAAAGTAAACTTTACTGAATAGTCTACAGATCACAATCTACGAACTTCAGACACTTCTGTTCCACAGGAAAAAAATGTAGAATTAGGAAAGATTAATCCTCTCTTCTGAAAATGCCATTTTCATTTAATGCTTGAGCATTAAAGTGAGGAAAACAAAATCTGGAAGCTATCTGTTCAATACCAAAGAAACAAAGCACAAAATCAGTATATTTTCTTCTAGACTAAAGACAAAACTTTGTGTCTTCTATAGCAAGAAAAGTACCAGGTTTCTCTCAATGATGAATTGCCAAATGCTAGCACGGAAAGGCGCTCTCTCTCTCTCTCTCCCTCCCTCCCTCCCTCCCTTCTTTCCTTCCCTCCACCCTTTCCTCCTTCCCTCCTTCCTTCTTTTCTTTCTTTTACTCTTTTTTTTTTGAGTCAGGATCTCCCTGCAGTCCCAGCTGGTCTGGAACTCACTACGTAGACCAGGCTTGCCTTGAACTCACAGAAATCTACCTGCCTCTGCCTATCAATAGAGCTTTCTAAGGCAGCAGCATATAAATACCTTCATTTGTGATTAAGAGCAGTTTAACTTTAAAATCCTACTATTAAATTTATTTAATATTCATTGTCCTTATTAAATTTATTAAATGAATATTCTTTCAGTCTGAAATAAAGATTAGTCAATGATATACCATATTGCCAAAATTTGAAAAGCTACCTTCCAAAATGACTAATATGCTACTCGTTCCTGTCCCTCTCATGCATACATATACACAGCTCAATCACTGTTACTTTACAAAATTTCACAAATATATTTAACAATTTTGCTTATGCCATCAGAAATAAGAGCCAGAGAACTAAGAGGAAGAAACTCAGTTAACTATAAATCGAATATATCGTTTTCTACTCCTAGGAGCTTTCTCTTCAAACGACTCAAAACAATTTTCCTGTATTTAATCCTCCTCAACACATGACAACTCATTTTGTCCAATATGACCCTTACTTATCCATCTACAGCAAAGAGTTGCTTATACCTCAGAAACAGACATACATATTTATGGCCAAGAAATGGAAGGAAGGAAGGGAAGGAAGGGAAGGAAGAAGGGAAGGAAGAAGGGAAGGGAAGGGAAGGGAAGGAAGGGAAGGAAGGAAGTTAGGAAGAAAATCAAATGAGAAAGTTCATTTTGCATCTGGTAGAAGCACACTGAAGAAGTAAAATGGGAGCGCTTGTTCTTTAGTGTCGTATTGAATAAAGAAAAATCACACGCAAACTGACCCTCAGGAGTAATTTCAGAGATCAAGAGAACAAACATGTAATCTTCTATTCTAGGAACATACATAAAAAATTTGTTTAAAAAGAAAAACAGGGTGGTTTAGTATGTGTAAGGCTTTAAAAATAAGCAGTCCTACCTCCAGGGATCACTGAACTTCTTCCTTTTTCTCTAAATCTCAAAAGCCTGGTAAAGTTCAAACCAGACATCTTTTTCTTGTTGCAAGTTAAAAAGTATAAGGAACTCAAAGGTTCTCTGATCAGCAATTAATAATTAAAGAGAAGAATGATATCTACAGCCAGTCACCTTTGATCCACAGTTTGAATTTATTTGACTTGGTTTAACTATTACTAGTGCATGGCCATTTTTGCCGAAGGCATACTACATATACTTAGGAGATATATTTGCATAAATAAAACCCAGAGATGGAGAAAATAAGCATATTTTTCATCATAACGATGCAAAAGCACTCTTAGTTTGTTTCAATCACCTTGTATTCATCCCCTGTACAGATCTGAAATATATTCAGAGCACCCAGAATTGTGTAATAAGGTCATTAGAGGACAAATATTCCAGTATTAGTGTATGAGCATAAGAGTGTTTTAAAACACACAAAAGTGACATAATGGAATAATACACCCTGGCTGTGCTCTGAATCAATTTACTTTTAGTGCTCCTACCCACACTGATAATGCCCTTTCCACACTGGCCACAACAGGAAAGTGCTAGGGGACCAGTGGGCAGCAGTCTACTCACCTCTTTTGGACTTGGTGAGACTTAGCTGGCAAGTGGCTGGCACATGTGGTGCTTCTCCCTCTGTGCTCTGAACCTAAAGCAGAATTTTAAGTAGTTAAACTAAACAAGTTTATGGCAAAGAAGAATATCTCTTGATAGTTATTCATTAACCAAATCAGTCTAACTAAAGTATACCAAAATACTATGTAGAGATTTTTAACTGTTTTAAAATTTTTACTTATTTTATGTGTAGGGGAGTCCTGCCTTCACGTAAGTACTCTTCTGTCCTCTGCAGTCATACATACAATGACTGCAGAGGCCAGAAGAGGGCGTCAGAGCCCTTGGAACTAGAACCAAACCCAGGCCCTCTGCAAGAGCCACCAGTGCTCTTAACTGCTGAGTCATCTTTCCAGCCCCTACAAATATTTTTATCTCAAAATTGTCAGCATGGACACAACTTAATTTTCTGATCTACTTCCAGACAAAACATAGCACTCAACCTAGGTAGCTAGGAAAGAAAAATCACTCCATGTACAAACTACTTCATTTCTAAAAAGTGGACTACAGATGAAAAATGGCCCATGTCACCATGCACCTCAGCAGTGTACGACTGAGAAATAATTTAGGATACCATGCTCCACTGTGAAATTTTCTAAAATACCCCAGTTTCAGGCATCAAATATCACTCACATGTAGGAATGCCCTGTCCTGGGACAAATGTTCTTTCAAGACATATCTTGGTATTATAAGTGGAAAGAAAACTTTTATTATGAATAAAATGTCGCAAGGTCTTAACCATAAAATATGCCTAAAAACTATATTCAATAAAGATTTCAGGTCCACAAATGTTGCCTATCTCTTTTGTACTTGTACATCTACACCACTTAGAAATTTCTGATTCCCAAACATAAAAACACTAGCTAGCCATGGTAATATAGATGTTTACTCTGTGTCAAAAGTAAACATTTGTGGGAGGGCTACATTAATTTCTATCACTTGATCATATAACAGTAAGAAAAATAGCCAAACACAAGTTTTTAAACTTGAAAAAAAAATAGAAAGCAAATAGCAAACAAGGTTTTAAACTGAACTCTGAGCTTTGAATCAACTTCAGAATGGTAAATATTTCATAGAAATAAGAAAGGCCAATATTAAAAAGAAAAGTTAAATGATATTACTACCCAATTTAAGAATTTCTCTGGCTGTGATAATTTTTTATAGTCCCATGAAGCTACATTTATGATTTTTTTTTTTTTTTTGGTGTTTTCGAGACAGGGTCCCTATAGCCCCAGCTGTCCTGGAACTCACTCTGTAGACCAGGCTGGCCTTGAACTCACAGAAATCCACCTGCCTCTGCCTCCCAAGTGCTAGGATTAAAGACGTGCGCCACCACGCCCGGCTGATTTTTTAAGAAACTGAAGCAGTGACCACTTTAACACCACTCTCCTAAATAACGTCTATTTTTTTGCTGCTATTTAAATTTTATATTATTCAAGGCAATAGATACAAGTTCAACAGGAAAACCATTGTTTCATGTGCAAGGGAACAAAACACATTTACTTTTAAACGCAACAAAACATCTATTATTAGCTACTACTCTGGCCCAGCATAATAAAGAGAGATTTCCTAAAAACAGTTATTACCCAGATCAAAAGAGTGCAAAAGAAATTCACATAACTATTTATATTTTAAGAATCTTAGCTTAGGGACAGCCAATGGCGCACCAAATTTTGATCTCACTTTGAAATATAGAATTTTCAAATATTCACTTTCTTTAGACATACAATTAATCACAAAGTGGTATGAATTTAATGAGCATGCTTACTTCTGTGTACTATTTATCCTTCATGATATTATTCTAGGCAAAAAAAAAAATCTCTCCTTTCATTACAAAGTTATTCATCAGTTGCAAGACAGGGGCACTTAAAGCCGAGAGGGCCATATTTTACTAAGTAATGTCAGGATGATTATTTTCACTCAGCAACATCTTAGTATTGTTGAAGACAGCTAGTGATAGTATATTTCTTAGATTTTATTACTGGTCACAACTGTGCAAAAGAAAGCCACATATGAGCAGAAAAGTCTTAAGCAAATACTGAAAGCAGATTTATATGGCAAAGTTTCCTGGTGCTCATTGGAACTCTGGTCACATGCTGCAGGTGGCCTATGACTAAGAGAACCAAATGTAACTGAACTGAATGATAAACAATGGGAGTTCATTATGTAATTTTCTCTAATTTCAGGTAAGTTCAAATCTCTTCATAACAAATAGGGGAAGCCCCCTACATTAAAGCAAAATGGTAGAATTGTTTGATACTAGTATTTTTGGATTTAGAGAAGTATAAAACCAGCTTTAAAATAGCCCACATAGAGCTGGGCGTGGTGGCGCACGCCTTTAATCCTAGCACTTGGGAGGCAGAGGCAGGCGGATCTTTGTGAGTTCAAGGCCAGCCTGGTCTACAATGTGAGTTCCAGAACAGCTGGGGCTACAGGGAGACCCTGTCTCAAAAAGACAAAAAAAAAAAAAAAATAGCCCACATAGACCCCAGCTCTCTGAATCAACGTCTGACTAACATGGCTTTGGGTTTTTTGGTGGCAATAACTTCTAGGTATAATACTACTGCAGTGTGCTCTACAAGAATAGGGATCCTATGCTGCTCTAACCCAGCCCTTCCCCTCCAATTTAAAAAGACATGGCTTTGTTATTGTACAGACGTAAACATAAAATAATGTTTAAATGAAATTAAAATTAAAGTCTTACAAATTACAACTCTGGTTTGTAATCTAAAAACACAAAACCACCAAAAAGCATTTTTTGCAAAGAGATTATATGGGCTACATGTCCATCTGATGGCATGAGTTCTGGTCTATTGTCTCAACATATTACCCAGTCTGATCAAATGCATGGTGTAGTTAGAAGTAGCTGGTCCTGAATTCAATTCTTACTAATACAGTTTCCTGGTTTCCAATACTATCTATGATAATTATCTGTTTTTTCAATTATAAAATAAAGATGAAACCTTCTTTATCTCAAGTCCTTAAGGATATAACTGCAAGGGAACCTTGAAACATCAAGTAGTAAGGACATGACAGGAGACCTCTTTCAGCCACCGTCTACTGACACCCCGTCCTGGAGAAGCTCCACTTTCACTGGGAATCAGATATCCCTTACCAAGACAGTGACAGCCCCTGCTGGAAAGCAGCATGTAATGCTAAGTGGCAGGAAGAAGTCTCCTCATTCGTAAAAGGAGGAAAATGGAAAATGAATCAAATAACCTTTCCTAGACTAGGATTCTATAATTACTTTTAAATTACCTTAAAGAAAACTACTAAGATTTTTAAACACTCTCTCTCTCTCTCTCTCTCTCTCTCTCTCTCTCTCTCTCTTTCTCTCTCTCTCTCTCACCCATGCACTAAAGAGTTTGCTTTCACAGGATTTTCACAGTCCAGTAATTACTTAGAAAAAAACACACAAAGTTTTATAGATAAAAAAGCAAGTAACAAACTCAGACTTTGAGGCAACAGACAACAGTGCAGGTATCACAGGTTAGGGTTCATATCCTTGTTTTTAAAAGCTACAACCAGGGCTGGGCACAATACCGCAGGCCTATAATCCCAACATTTGGGAGGCTGAAGCAGGAGAATACTGAGAATTCAAGGCCAACCTCAGCTAGAGCAATGCCTTGTCTCAAAAAGAAAACCTTACAGCCAAATTTGGAAGACCAAAGGAACTACTTAACTATTTCTCAAATATCTGATTGATGTGGAATTATTTTAGGTCGAACCAATAAACAGTAAATCTTAAAACTTAGAATCTGAAAGTAATGACTTGCATTACTCAAATCAACAATCAATATGAAGACAAGATTAGAAACACTAAAATTTTAGCAGCTTAAGAAAGATTATGTACCCCTCCAGTAATGGCTCCCTTTAAACAGAAGATCATTTACGTAAGAACACAGCCATCAAGGGAACCAATCCCTCCTTCTGCTAAAAGATAAGAGGTTTTGCTTTCACCTACAAAACTTGAGCAACTGTTTATTAAGTTAGGATCACTTTGGTTTAACTGTGAATCATTCAGTCTTCTAAGTATGACTCCAGAGTTACCACGATGTATTAAAAAATACTAACAAGAAGATAAAACTTATCCAATCAAGCCTCTAAGAACCAAAGACCTTTCCTCACCACCACCACCCCCAAAAAATTTAGAAATCTCTTAGTAGCATTTGGTATTTCTGGATATTCAAAACACTCCAGAATGTTTTTCATAAGGCAAGCTGACTTTTCTATGAAAAGAGCCTCTGGACTTTTTCCTCCTTTTCTTTCTTTTCTTAAACGTAAGGAATAGCCACTTGAATTCCCAGGCCTGGATCAGCCTTATCGTTTGTTTAGCTCTCTTCACATTTAAACATTTCTGCTCTTGGCCCTGGTTACTGTCAAGTCTTACCTCGTATTTCAGCTGGTCAGGCCGCACAGCATTGCATTGCACAGTGTCTCTTACCTAGTATCCTGAGCTGCTGGCAGCCACAGACTGAGAACTGACTTCCTAAGAGAATGAGAGCGCTCTAACTTATTATTTACTTGCTGCTTACACAGGAAGAAAGTTCACAACAGGAGTCAAACCTCAACCAGAGTCTGAGAGAAAAAACAGTACTCAGCTACTTTGAATAGGATCTAAAGGTCTGTCTCGGTAAGATTGTTCTCCTAGTCTGTCAGTATGAGTAAAATCGTGCTTAAAAGGAAATTAAAATAATGCATTATTTCCCAGTTTTATCCATTGTTCTACAAGCCTTTAAAGTTCCCAAAGGGACAAAAACACAATTCTAGGAGGTTTTAGCCATATTTTAAATATACATGAATAAGTAGTATTCATTGCTCTTTAAAAAAATTCCCCTATTTATAAAAGACCTATAGTCTATTAAAAATAATTTTATTTATTTTTTGAGGAAAGGTCTTACTGTGTACCCCAGGCTAGCCTACAACTTGCAATGTAGCCTAAGCTGACCTCAAACTCAAGGTCTTCATATCTCACCCTCCTGTGTGCTAAAATTATAACACCATGCCTAGGTTCATTCATTTGTTCTATCTATCTATCTATCTATCTATCTATCTATCTATCTATCTATCTGATTACTTATTTCTGTTAAATATATAACAAAATCTATCTGATTATTTCTGTTAAATATATAACAAAATTTTCCATTATTCCTCAACTATTCATGTAATCTTATACTTAAAAAAACAAAAAACAAAAAACAAAAAAATAGCTGTTAAGAGCACTGGCTGCTCTTGCAGAGGACACAGGTTTGATTCCCAGCATCCACATAGATGGCTAATAATAATCCCTAACTCCAGTTACAGGTGATATGACCAACCTCTGCAGGCACTGCATGACACAGGTGCACTTGAATACATGCAGGCAATACACTCATACACATAAAAAAAAAATACAATATTATAAAAAAAAAAAAACCTTCACATTCTTTTTTTTATTAACTTGCTTAACCAGTAGAGGGAGCATATCATCAAAAGTTAACTTGCCACCCAACTGCATCTATCACATAAATATTTAAAAATATTTTGTGTATGCTATTTTAAACTTTTCAGAGAACTGCCACCCCCTACACTTTTGTTTAGAATTCAAGAATTCTAGATAATTCCAGAAATTATAAAACTTTTTACTTATTTGAAAACTCTCATGTAGGAATGCTATCCCATCTGAGTTACCAACATCAAATTTTAAACTACCAACAACATAATTTGTATAGGCTTTTATCCTGCACTATTGTATTAAAGTTAAGAAACGGACATGCGTCATTATCCCAGAAGAGGTGGCCTATGAGACGGTAAGAACTCAATTAGTGTCACTGATTATTAAGACTGGTTTAGACCAAAACATAGTGAAATAGGAATCAGCAGACTGGTGCAAGAGGTTTTAAAGCAGACATCAAATCCTCTTCCATATTCATTGAAATAAGGAAAAAAAATCACTTTAAGAATTAAAAGAATGGAAATATAAAATATTGGAATAAAAAAGAGAAAAGCCACTTATAAGAAAAATGTGCAGTATTCCAAAGGCCTTTTTCTAGTCCCTTTTTAGTTCACTCTTTAGCCATAACTAAAGGATCAAAAATATACAAAAAACAGAACAATAAATAGTTCTATCAGCAAATGAAATTTGCAGTAATGAAAGATACAAAACTCAGCAAAGAGATCATTATGAGCAGAATTATTTAGTCCATTTTTCAATCCTGTAAAAATGGTATATGATTCTAAAGTTACTGTGAATTATTACTAAAGCAAATCTTTCATAAATTTTCAAGAGAAACAAATCATATTATATTATTTATAGCCACAATACATATACTTCAGTTTCCTTCTGTGTAACATGAGACACTACTAACCTGTTTCCCAGCCTGGGAAACGGTGGTACTTCACGGGCCAAGTAGAGTGCCTCCCACAGGGAAGGAGCCTGCCTGACACACCAACCAAATGAAACTCTTAAATACAGGTTCTTCTGCTCTAAAACAACTTCTAGCTAAAGCTCATACTTTTATCTTGTTTAATTCAATTTTTGGGGGGGGGGCTGGAGAGATGGCCTAGTGGTTAAGAGCACCGACCGCTCTTACAGAGGACCCGGGTTCGATCCCCAGCACCCACATGGCAGCCGAGAACCATCTGAAACTCCAGTTCCAGGGGAATCCGACACCCTCTTCTGACCTCCACGACATTGCACGACATGGGTGCACAAACTTGCATGCTGACAGTACATTCATGCACATACAGAAATAAATAAAATTAATAAAAAAAAATTTTTTAAAAATAAAAATAATTCAATTTTTTTTAACTAGCAGGAATATTAATTAAAAAAAAACAAAAAGTTCCTGAATGTTGTTGGTCTTGCAAAGCCTCGGCCAGTAGTTTTCAAAGCCCTTCCCTTCAGTGTCTGATAGTCACACCACTATCTATTCCCAAGCTGCCTTCACCATTGCACTGACTTAGGAAAAGCTCCACCAAAGACAGCTCAGGCAATTCAGTGGCTGAGACAGAACTGCAAACCCATTTGATGTTTACAATGTTTGTCACTATTATGCAATACTGATTTGAATTTGAATATACTGTCTCAAAAGGCTTTCTCTGGCATCAGTATCTTGGCCTTGAGAGAGGAAAAATGGTTCCAGATCAGATGCTGTCTGCTGGATGACAGAAGAGCCTGAGGGGCTCCCTGATGGGCTCCACAGCACACACCTTGTAACCAACTCTTGGTTTGTAAAACATAAACCTAGAAAGTCAACATGAAGATGAGTATTTCTAGAATGAGTCTGTTAGGGAACTCTCATTTCATAAACACTTTCTGGCACTTTTCCTCATAGCTCGATTTAAAAACTGGTCTTTGGAAATCTTTTACCTACCTCTTCCATCTCGAAGGAGTCCTTCTGCTGTGTCATTATGTTTCTGATGGATGGGATTGTCAAAGGTGCACAAGGCTCTTTTTCGGACATGGACACAAGGGCATCTCTGAGCTCGTTGCTGTTCTCCAAGTCACCATGGCTGGACATGTTAAAATCACAATCTTGATCAGAATCTGTGACAACAAACTTCTGGTACAGTTTATTCTCGTGACTTTGGGTTTCTTTGCTTTGTTCACTTTCCAATTCTTGGCTAAAACTACCATTTGCTTCATCAGAAAGTCTGTCAGCATCAACACTCTCTGTAACGGTTGAGGAACTACCTGTGACTTCTTCTTTGACTGTAGCCAACATTGAAGATGAGTCTTTCTTTTTTATAATTTTCTGAGACTTGGGATCATTCTTACTGCTACTTTCTTCAGTTGCTGAAATATTCAGAACCTTGCCTTTTTCACTAGCAGGGGAAGGACTACCACCTTCTCCCTTCTCTGTTTTATCAACACATAAGTTTAGTTTTGATAGTGTTTTCATTAAACGATTTGCAGTATTGCTTCGAGTTAAAGGTGGAGGGGAGTCAGTTGTCTCCTTGGTGGAGGTCACTGAGGACATACTTCCAATTCTCTGCAGGGGAGTCCCAGAGACTTGAGAATATAAAGAAGAAAATGCATTGGCCACAGTAGTAAGCACTTCAATTTGACGAAAACGGCCTAGAAAAGGAAAAAAAATTATAAGTTTATGTTCAAGAATGTACATATACGAACATAGGAACATAGGTTGCTTAGAATTCTACTAACAGAACTTAGGTCCCAAATATTATGAAATCCTATTTTCCCCAAGTTAACATTTAATACTTCTCCACATTCATAGGGTAAGAGAAAGAAGATTTTTAAACACTGAAATGTGTAATTTTCAAGTCAGAAGTAAGCACAAGATATGGTGACAATACTGACCCTAAGAGAACTAGCTGCAGCTCTCTAGAGGTGGTTTATTTTTAGGTCACAGGCTCACTTAAGAATCTTCCAATGCTTTCCTAAGAAAATGCACATCAGCACATATTTTATAATGAACTAGAAGGCAGAATTAAAGAATACCTAAAATTGATCCATGGGCAACCTTTGTGGAATCTTGTTTTGAAGAAACAGCAAAAAATCAGCACAGATATGAGTAAAAATGGTCAAACTGGCCAACACTATTTAAGATTTACAAAAAAAACCCTATAAAATTGGATGATTTAACAATTAACATTAATTGAAAATTAACTCCCCCTACTTCTTTCCTTCTTGAACCAATGCAATTTGGAGATAAATACAAGGTTCCACAAATAAATTATACAAGTTAATGAACAAAGAGGGAAAAAATAAACTTTATGAATAGAATAATAAAAATTCAGAATGAGTAAAGCAGCTATTCTGTTACTAACCTCATTAATTAACATTCCAGTGGTATTTTAAAAATAATCAGGCACTAAAACTAACATCTGGCCAAGATACTACAATTTTTAAAAACTAAAAACCTTACTTGTTAAAGCATAGTTTGGGTTCTCTACTTCCATCCGTTGCATTTGAGCACTCAAAAATACTTTAATGTCTATGCCTCTGGCAAAAGACGATGAATTAAAAAATCTGGAAGGAATTTTAGAAGCGATATCTGGTTCATCTCGTCCAAATCCAAGATTATAAAGAATTTCTTCAGGATCTTCCTCATAAAGTTCCAACAATTCTGAAACACTACAAAATACAAAAAAGAAACATAAAAATATGTAGTCCACATCCCATGACCAATGAATCCACAGCCTGCAATCACTGTTTTCTCAGCTTCTGTTCTTTAATCTGTCATTTATTTCAGCATCATCCTACACCATGAAGGAGGATGTACAACCACTAGGAAGGGTGCATACATGAATTCTCTCAGGTTGCTAATGCTGGGAAAAGAAAACAAAAACAAAAAACACCTAAAACATAACCCATAAGAACACAGAACTGCCAGACATGCTCAAAGGGATCCCTCACCTTATTTTTTTGGTCATTTTAAGGGATTCCCAGTAAAAACAATTCAATTAAAATAATTAAGACAGATGAGGCACAAGGAATAAATGGATTAAAGACAAAATGACCAGGAAAATATCTGAGGAAGCTGGTCCAGCTTTGTTACTGAGGAGTGCGCTTTGAAACTTGCACTTTGCAGCTATGTTTGTCTTAGGGGAGGCAACTGTCCTCAGAAAGGCAAGGAGAGCAACAAGCCGATGTCAGAAGGGAGGAAGAAGCCTCCTTTCAGCTCTCCACTCCCCACACCACTCAGGAAGTAGGAGGGGTAAAGTAACAGTGGATCCAGTTTACATAGACAGAACTTCTCTGATTCTACTGGGAATTCAACATTTACTACCCTGCCCTATCACACCCATGACAATCCAAGCTTTCTAAGGCTCAATGAAGAAAAGAGTTAAGTTAGAGATGGAATGTAAACAAAAAGACGCTTCAATCTGCTTCAGAGAAAAATGTTCAGGTTGTGAAACAATCATTTAGGTAACAATTTAAAACTGGTTCCATAGGCCCATATAGTAGCTGATTTAACGTACACCTTAAAGATCTTTGGTTTAATATATTGAAAAGAAATTGAGCTTTACAGATCAAGCTAAAAATTAAAGAGGTCTATGCTAATTTTTATATCACAGTTCTCAAGACAGTATCAGAACAGGGAATTCTGATTCTATACAAATAGAAGTCACTCCACTGTGAGTTTCTTTTTCAGGATGTTTACACAATTCAAAACGCTCACTACTGGAGTCTAGCACTGTTATAAACATCTATTGCTTTTTAGTTGCTTAACCCCAGCTTTTTGCATAAGAAGCTCCTGTTAGTTATGACAGTCCAGGAAATACTTTGAGTTCATGCTATCAAGGTCAAATCACAGGCAGGTCATTTAGACACCAGGTAATCACACATCTTCACCGTAAGTTACCTTGAGACTGTGCCACTGCTTTTCCCAGACCCAGTAGAATTCATACTTCTCCCCTTCTGATGAAACTGGAGTCTTCTCTCTTTGGCCAAAATATTGTTGCTGTAAACATAGTAAGATAATATAAAAGTTATTTTCACTAACCCCTCTCATGTTTAGAAAGGAGCACAGCAAAAGAACTACCTACCAGTTTTCCACTTGAGCATCACTTTCATGGAGGTGATTGGCTGGAGGTAATAAAGAGATCACAAGCTGTTAGAAGGGTGCCAACTACAATGGCACAATTACCAAGAAAACAAGTTACCACAGTGTCATAACGAAACACCCAATATTCCAGTCTTGTGTTGGTTCATCAATCTCCATTATTAAACACACTATACATATCAGTAAGAACACTACCAACTGCTTTTGGAGGTTTTCTGGTTCTCTTAAGATCTATGGATAAGCAATTAAATTTTTGTACCAAGTTGAAAAAATAATGAGGAAGATATGTAGCATGTATGAGGTCTATGAAGCACTAGTAAATGAAAACCTCTTCATGAAGATTATCTTAAGAGCAAACCATTACTGAATAACATTAAGCTTAGGGATAACAGTCATATATTTTTAATGCATTTTTTTAATTAGAGCCAATCTTTATGTAAATAACTTGAAATATTTTACTCCTTTCACACGTTTCCTTTAAAATTTTCCTCTCAACCTTACCCTAGATTAACAAGGTCAAAGCAAATATTCATCAATGTTTAGGGTTAAATTTACAAAACAAAATTGCCATTAATAAAAAAATCTATTGTAGCACAATTCTTTTCATTTCTGATCTACAAAATTGTGATCTACAAGATTGTTGGCTTACAGAAAGGTGTCTTACACACAGTACTAAAGAAATACACAGTACTGAAAAGAGCCTTCAAACGCTTTTTAGGAAAATAACATACCTGCTCTCTTTTAAATGATTATTAGATTCTGGTTTTCAATAAAAATCACTCAATATTATGAAGCTCGTAAGGCAGGTATCAAAAGTGCCATTTATAGTAATGCTGAGATGCATTTTAATAAAGTATTGATATCATTTTCCAAAGTGCTGATTTAGAAGCTGAAATTCTCATTTATTCCTTGAAAAATACATTGACAGAGATAATAAAAATATGTATTTTAAACTTTCTGATTTTTAAAAGATTCTTAATAAGCAACCTTTCTTACAAATGGATTTTAAAAAGTAAAAGATCAAGGATATTAAATTAAATGGATGAATTCACTCTTCATTAACTTATAATTTTTAATCATTTAACAAAATTCTTAATTATTTTAAAAACACACAGACACACACACACACACACACACACAAAAATTTTAAGACAGGGTAGGATCTTCCATAGCCCCAGTTGGCCTGGAACTCACTATATAAAGCAGGCTGGCTTCGATCTCATAGACATCTGCCAGCCTCTCCCTCCAAAATCTTGAGATTAAAAGTGTTTGACATCATGCCCAGCATAAAAAATGCCCATATTAATAACTGTTCCATATAGCTATCAGTAGCCTATTCTACCTGATGAAGTAAAACACTATCACTGTAGACTCAGGTGTGATGGCTCACACCTGTAATCTGAGCACTCAGAAGGTGAAGGCAGAAGAATGTCAAATTTGAGGTCAGCCTGGGGGTACATAAGGAATTCAAGGCCAAGCTTGGCTATACATTGAGCAACTGTCTCAAAACAATGTAAAAAAGCCCCACAATCAGTGAGTTCTTTAAATATCAGCAAAAAATTTTTTAAAAACAGTAACGATTTTACATAATGGGAAGTTTTACTGGGAATCTACAGAAAAAAAAAACAGTATATAACACACTTTTAAAGTGCTAATGCAGTCTGAAATAGACCACATAATGTTCTAAATTCTATCAACTCTTCTACTTTGCCTTTGTCCTTTTATCTCCTAACTCTCAGGAAAACAAGGCAGAGGAAATAGAGCAAGATGAAGTGCAGCTTTAAGTACCAGTCCACTTCCCACTAAAAATAAGCTTCATTTAAATTTCTCCTGTGTAAATATTTAAGCTCTGTTCCTTCTTCAGGACAGTTCTCGTCTCGTTTCCACCACCATAGTTCTGTCACAAGCACTGCATCAGGAACGTGTAGTTACAGACACTTCATAATGGTACCTCAGAGCCTTCTTGACAGTGACCCTGCAGGTTATGACAGTGGGATGAGAACCACGGCCGTGACCTTCAACTTTAGCCCTGAGGATCCTAAATCTGTCAGTATTTACTTCTTTAGTTTGTTAAAGATAGCTGAAGCTACATAAGAACATAGCTCCTCCCACAAGCATACCTTCAGCTCCCAATGACAAGTCATCTTCAAAACTGCCTCCATTTCTCACAAGCACACCTAAAGCAAAGGTGAAAATTCAGAAACCGTGTCCTCCCGCTCTTTTCTTCCCCACCACCATGCAAAACCACTGTCTTAATGAAAACAAACTGACCAGGCAAAACATTTCCTAAGGTACAAGACAATTTCCCCAACCTGTACGGTGGGTCCCCCAAATTACTAAGACCGTGGACCAAGCATACGTTTTTGTTTTTGTTTTAAATTTTAAAGAAACAATGTGGACAGGTAGTTTCCAGAAGCCAGGGTTCCAGGCTATGTTACATTTCTTGTGCCTAGGAAGGGTTCCATGGAAAACCAGCCCCCGTGCTCCATCATATTATGTCAGGAGCTCAAGCTAGATTTTCATGACACGGTAAATGCTTTTTATTCATCTTGCCACTACCTGTACATTCTTGTTGTACTTTGAACTTGAGAATTATGTCTTGCACAGGTGCTAACATTTCAGGTGTGGCAATTTCAGTTAATGTAAGCAAAGAAATGTGGTATCAAGATTGACTTCCTTCACTCAATACGTATTTTCCTTATATTTACATCTCATAGTCTATATTGAATTTGTCTTTATAATGTCTAACTGGGCAATAAAAATATAAGTATCACATTGTAACAAGGCTTGGGAAACTGCTTAAATTCACTACTCTTTTATGGCTCCTAACAAGGATTATCCCTTTGGGTTTCTACCTTAGAAAGATATATTTTACAAGTATAAACCTCACTTATGTAATTCATACATTCGCTTTCACCCAGAAGACAAATAAAAGAAGACTCTCATTAAATGAAATTTTTATAAAGAAAAGTTTCTGTTACCTTTCAGCACGCTGCTGCTCTGCTCATCCAGGGAGGCTCCCAGAGGGGTGCTGCAGGCACAGAAGCACAGACGTCTCAGTCTTGTGAAAACCCATCTGCAGAAGTGTTACTGCACGGCCTCACTTTAGAATTACAGCTAAGCCAGAACCTTAATCAAGTGAATGCTCCTCCCCAAACACACAAGGAATGTGAGTGGCTTACATAAGTAATATCCTCCTAACTAAGCAAATACCTATTGTCAAGTCAGTTCACCAGGAATGACTTAATCACAGGTCTACTGTGCCAGCAATTAAGAGCAGGAATGGCAATTACAAATGATATAAATGGTGATTTTCTTTGCAAAGAGGAGGAGGGGGGAGAAGAGAAGGGGGAGTGTAAGGAGAGGGCAAGGGAGAGATGACCACCAAAACCACCACCAAAATCTGTACTAAAGGAAATATTTCTCTCAATCCCTTCCACAGAAACAACAACAACAACAACAGTAATGGAGGGAGAAAAAAACAAATCTGCAGTGGCAAGTAACTTCAGTGAAAACAAAGAGCTAAGTGGAGTTGGAAACAAGAGAGGTTTCTTATATCAATCTATCATTGGCATTTCAGAGCAGACACAGCAGCCCCTCTACCAAAACAAAAGACCTTTTTTTTTTTTTCTCATATAAATGGAGGTACTTGAAAATCTTTCTGCTTTTAAACTTTTTTCTTTAAAGCACACATTTTCTTCATTTAATCTGAAAATGACTAGTCAGTTTGGGAATCAACATTAAGAATCAGCTAAAGCCAGGCGTTGTGGCCCAGGCCTTTAATCCTAGCACTTGGGAGGCAGAGGCAGGCGGATCTTTGTGAGTTCAAGGCCAGCATGGTCTACAGAGTTCCAGGCCAGCTGGGGCTACAGGGAGACCCTGTCTTGAAAAGACAAAAAAAAAAAAAAAGAATCAGCTAATACTTGTTTTTCTTGTAGCTTAAACACAAATGTCCGGATTGTTTTTTCCAAATACAAAATATATGTTTATCTTCTTAAAAACTACTTAGTTTTAGTCCCTTCAGTTATAGAAAGTTTTATTTTGAAGGCTTTATTCTGTGACATGAACTTTTTTTCCAGTCACAGTTTATACCTGTTAGCAATCTGACATCTGACAAGGGATCAATCAGAGTATCTGTTTTAAAGAAATACTACTGAAATGCCAATTAAAAGTGCAGGGAGGCACAAAAGGTGGTTTTTAAAATTTACTGCTTTTGAAATATAAAGCAATCATAAGTAATTAACATAAGGGCTAACAAATCTTTAAGCTGTATTTCTGCATCTATTAAGTTCTAATGTACACGGGTGAAGACTTTCTTTTTCTCCCTCGTGGCTCCTTTCTTAGGCCAAAACACTCCACAGCTGCCTCTGCTGGTCTGTGCACTAACAGAAAACAGCAAACAGGCAGACTATCACTGGCATTCACCTCATAAACAAGTGCTCTACTCTTTCAGTTACTCTCCCCCAAGTCCTTTCAGAATTTCTATTGCTTTACTAGACACCAACTTAAGCAATGTGTTCAGTGAAACAAGAAATGGTTATCACAGTAATGATTCCATTTAAGGAATGAGAGATCTTTATTCAGGATATGGACAGCAATGAGAACACCAAGTATTTCAGAGCTCATCAAGAAGAAAATGATATCCTTTAGGTCACTTCATATAACATGCAAAACACGCTGACAAGCAAGTCTGAGAAGGACTTGAAATTGCTTTTTAAAACTGCAACTGGAGATCTCCTAGCAGTCAAAGCTGCAACAATAGAGCCAGCATGAAAAGATTACTTGTTTTAACTTTCTCAGGTACAGATGAAGGTTGTTTTTGCATAATAGGTGCAACTAAGAACAGGAAAGGAACCTATAAGAGTAGGGGCAGTGGGCTACCAGATCTGCATAAGTTTAGCGACAAAGATTTCTAGGATTTTCTGGAATAATTGTGTCCTGGTGAGTGTCAGCATTTCCCCATTTTGTTTCCTACATGCTTATTAACTGTGTATTTGATATGACCTCTTCCACAATCCCAATTCCAAAGCTTCATAAAATGTGATTTTTCTCTTGTTTTTAAATTTAAAAAAATTCCTTTACCTACTTGAATTAAAACAATGAAATACTACAAATTTTAAGACCTATTTTAAGAGTAAGCCAATACTGTATTTAAGACTGGACTGACATAGAGACTGAGAACGAAGGTTTTAGAAGACATGAGTTAAAAGCAAGGAAATATCCCATTCACACACTCATCTACAAGAAAATCAATCAGAAAAACAGTGGTTTCATAAAAGTTCTCTCTTAAAAATTTTTGAAAATGCACTTAAAATTTCAGTTTTTGAAATTCCATACTATTCTGATGTTTAACAACGAAACCCCAGGCACATACTACTATTATTTCTAAGGGCCATATTCTTATAATTTGGAAATTTGTGGTTAAACTAAGTTGGACTGTTAATCTAATGATGACCTGGAGCAATGCATTTGTCTCTGTGCAACTTTATTTTATTTTATTTTTTTAATTAATTTTTTTATTAATTTTATTTATTTCTGTATGTGTATGAATGTACTGTCTGCATGCAAGTTTGTGCACCCGTGTCGTGCAATGCCGCGGAGGTCAGAAGAGGGTGTCAGATTCCCCTGGAACTGGAGTTCTCCTGGAACTGGAGTTTCAGATGGTTCTCGGCTGCCATGTGGGTGCTGGGGATCAAACCCGGGTCCTCTGTAAGAGCGGTCGGCACTCTTAACCGCTAGGCCATCTCTCCAGCCCTCTGTGCAACTTTAAAGAGGTCTATATATTTCATAATATTTTGGCCTATTTTATTTCATCCTCAATGTAAGTTAGGGAACTTTGTAGTAAACAGGTTCAGGAAGAGTCCAGTTATTTAAGGAAGCAGTCACTATTTTATTTGCCTTTAGTGGGGGAAAAAAAAAAAAGCTAGCATATAGAAGACTCACTTTCCAAAGCAAAACAAATAAGTTCTCCATTTAAGACAAGTATAAATTGAGAAAGCAGTAATATGCCCAGAAGCAACCACCACCAAAAGTTAAAAAGCTGCATCCTTTACTCAAGATTTTACAAAGAGCAAATAAATTGGAAAAAACTGAAATTGAAACACATTTCACTGTAGTCAGATTTACTTGCAATATGATTCATGTCCTCTGTATTTTATCAAGCATTTTTTGAGCCAGCTGCCAAAGCATGCAACTAGAAAGACTTATGCAGTCTGAATGCCTTTAAAGCTCTATTTCTTCCTGTGACTCCCAATGCCATCTGACAAATCCGTGTTCAAGAAGTAAACTACCGAGACCAAGTTAGCTAGTCTGTAGCAGCTCCCCAGAGAATTAAAGTCCACAAACCAAATCAAAGCCCAGTTAGTGTAGCTAAGTGAATCCAGCTCCTCTAAAAACTAATTTGAAAGAAAAATGACTGTGTCAGATATGCAGATACCAAAACAAAGGCAAAATAAAACAGTGTGTGAAACGTGAGAATTCTTTCAAGTAAAGCCACGGCTTAAATAGCATCACGATGATGTGTTTTGAGTTTCTGATCCGATGGGAACATCATGCTGAAGTTCTAACTGTAAAGTCAACGCCTTGGCAAATCATCAGGGGCCACAGCACTTGCATTTCTAACCGCTTCAAGGAGGAAGCTATCCGCAGGCTCACTTTCCGGTTCCTAGCTTACAGCCGCCGCGGGACCCACGGGGACAGCCCTAGTCCCCCGGTCCTCCCAGGCACCGAGGACTCACCGGCAGTCCTTGAGCCATATCGCGATCTTCTCGTTGGGCACGTTTCCTGCGGAGCAGAGCGAACAGAAAGCTCGTTATGGACCCGCAAAGGACTCAAAGGCTGGGTCCCGCCGGCTGCCTGGCAGCAGGGCTGCAGGGGACCCACTGCAGCTCGAGCGAATCGCCGGCGCCGGCCGAGAGGAGCAAGCCTGCAGCCAGTGCACATGCTGGCCCCGGGGGCGGGTCACGCGCGCGTTTAAAGGTCGGCGGCGGCCGGTCCCCTCGGCCTGTGACCCCGGGACGCGGAGCTCAGGAGCGCCCGGCACCGACCTCCCCGCCGGCCAGCCCGCATGACCCGGCTGCCAGCACCGACCTCGCCCCGCGGCCGCCGGCAGCTTCGCGCCGGGGAGGTCTTCGTCGTCGTCGTCCTCCTCGTCCTGCGTCGTCGCCTCGGTGGACAGATCCTCCGCCTCTGACGCCTGCCAGGAGCTGCGGCACTTGGCCCAGGCCTTCCTCCTGCTACTCGCCACTTGCCACTCCAGTTCCTCCTCCGCCTCCGCCGACGCCGCCTGCCGGTTCATGGCTGCGCCCGGGCTCCGCTGGCGCAGCCCGAGCCTGCAAGGGACACGGCGGCGGCCGCCGGGACCCCCGCCGCTGCTGTCAGCGCCCGGCCGGGCTGGGGGCCCGGGGGAGCTGGAGCAGGCGCCGGAGGAGGAGGGGACTGGAAGGGAGGGAGGGAAGGAAGGGGAGGGAGGGACCGTGGGCCGGCGCTTCACGTGAACCCGGCCGGGCGCGGCGCGGGAGCGCGAGTTGCTAGACCTAGCGCAGCAGGCGCCGGGCGCCCGCGCGGCCAGGCCCCGCCCCTCTCAGGTTACGCCCCCGCCTACAGCGCACAGGCCCCTCCCCATCTCCTGCTCAGACCCCGGGGGTCCCGCCCCCTTCCCGGACCCGCCCCATTTCAGTTCCGGCCCTCTGGCAGTCTCCAGGAGCATCAGGTCCCTCCCCTGCCACTGCTCTGCGCTCCCCCACTGCAGGGGAAGCCACACCCCCTTCCGGCCAGTGGCTCTAGGGGAGCAGAGGGGCGGGGCGGGCTCCTGGGGCACGGAGCCAACTCGCCCCTTAGCTTCTGTTTCTGGAAGGGGTCAAATTTGCTTGTTTGTTTGTTTATAGCCTTTCTTTCTCTCAACTCCTCATTATTCCAAAAATAAACACCGTGAGAAGGCCAAGTCTCAGAAAACGCCCCCGCTTGCAAGCGAGTGACTGCGTGGGCTCCTGAGACCCATTCTTGGAGGAGTTGCTTCTGTGTGGGATAATGTCTGAGAGATTGGGTAAGGGTGAACCAGACCCAGGATTGGTACTGTCAAACTGTCCAAGCTTCCGGTAGTGCTGCTTTCATACTTAAAGCTCTGCGTCTAGTTTGTGAGGTCTGAAAATGAGCTGAGACAGAATAGAAATATCACATTGAAGTTGCAGATTGAAAAGCGAAGGAAAGTCAATAGACCAAGAAATGACTTAAGAAAATGTAGAGGTCATTAATTGCTCAATTTGGGTGCTAGGAGATGCCAGGAGAAACAAAGGACGTTAAGGTACTGAATTATTCTTAGAATGAACTTCAACCTTCTTCGTTATTTACTTTTTTTGGGGGAGGGGTCTTTTCGAGACAGGGTCTCCCTGATGCCCCAGCTGTCCTGGAACTCACTCTGTAGACCAGGCTGGCCTTAAACTCAAAAAGATCCGCCTGCCTTTGCCTCCCAAGTGCTAGGATTAAAGGCGTGCGCCACTACGCCCGGTCTTCTTCGTTATTTTTTAAAAACTCTTATGAGAAAAGAGATTCAAAGTCTATCCAAAACCAAGAGGCAGTGTGACTTAGCAATGTTAATGTTTCCTGTTAATGTTACATCTAAACTACACAGAGTTTATAAGAATTCTAATATTTTATTATGTTCGACCAAACTCTGAAAATCAAATTAGAATACTTTTTGGTTTGGCTTTAACATGATTATAAGTATTCTTTTTTTAACAAATAATACTTTCAGGAAGAAGTTTTCCACTGAAATTTATACTAACAGTTAATAAAATTTCAATTTAAATATATGGTTATTGATAACTAAAGGAAGTGATAATTTTCAGAAATTTTAGAATGTAAAGTGTTGTTGGGGTGAAATGGTTTCTGGATTTTTGGGGCAGGCCCTTGCACATAAGGACAGACTGTTACAATAGAACCTTGACTTTCCTGTCTTCATTTATTCCTACCTTCTCTCTAATACATTGCCTATACTTTATAATCCCCATTATGTCATTATTTTTTGCTGGAATCAACAATTCCTAATGGGTTACTAGTATCCTCAAGGTCACATCCACAATCTAGGCTAGCTCTTCACAACCATCACAATATTATCCTGGCCCTCCTGGGTTTGCTGTGAAATGTACAGGGAGTTAAAAAGAAAATATTATCTCAATGGCTTGACCTTTCATGCCTAAAGAATGCTTTCTCTGAATTCTTCAGATTGGATTTTTCAGGGGTCCTATATTAAGTATGCAGCTAACCCTTCAGTGACCTTCCAAAGCAGGATAAGGTCTAGCTACGTGTGGGAAGGCGAGACAGAGAGTGAAGGAGGCACCTAGAGAAGCATGGATGGGGTTGGTCCAAGGCCACAGAGGATATACTGCCTTCATAATTATATCCAGGGCATTGTTGGATCCTGCTGTGCCCATGCTGTCCCTGCCCAGCTTCGATCCTGTCATATCCTTGTGTTGTTGCTGGCTCCCTGTCCTTGCCTTTTAATTCATTCCTGGTCTGTCCAATGACTTCATGAACCAGCAGATCCAGAATGTCTTTCACTCTGTGGTCCCAACAGTCCTGGTCATTTCCTTCCCACAGCTCCCTGATACACAACAGAACATTCACACTGCATATATTAGGGGACTGAATTATGTATACAACAAATAATATCACTGACCTCAGACAGTACGGTTAGCTTACCACCCACATCATAAACATGAGACTAAAGAACATTATTCAGGGTCCTTCTCGTATCCCTAGTTCCATGCTGATTCCACATGGAATACTGAGTCCTCTTGAGGTAAGTTTTCTATTGTTCTTCAGAATAGACAAACAGGTAATAGATTTGCTTCATGTTTTTTTCTCTCCAAGGCCCATTATATCTTAGTTACATTTTTTAAGAATGCAAATATGTTAATTACTTTTGTTTGCATTGCTAGATATAAATTTCCACATGGAAAACTTTAATGCAGAATGTTAAAAGTACACTTAAGAAGGAAATCCAGGCTGGAGAGATAGCCTAGCGGTTAAGAGCACTGACTGCTCTTGCAGAGGACCCAGGTTCGATCCCTAGCACCCACGTGGTGGCTAAGAACCATCTGTAACTCCAATTCCAGGAGAACTCCAGGTCCAGGGGAATCCAAGACCCTCTTCTGACCTCCGCGGCATTGTACGACATGGGTGCACAAACCTACATGCAGACAGTACATTCATACACATACAAAAATAAATAAAAAAGACAAAAAAAAAGAAAAAGAAGGAAATCCATCACACAGCAAGCTATTAACTTGAAAACCAAGGGATTGTGTTGATTTTCAACACTGGGATTTTTTTTAGTGTTTGAGGTATTTCATTTATTCAACAGTAAATGCTAAACATGAAGAAAGTCTAAATCATGGCTTGTACTCAAGTCTAGACCAGTTACTAATCTCCCATTGCAAACACTATACATGAAGAACATTGGTGTTTACAAAAAGAGAAATCAATTGATATTACATATGGACAACTCCATCTAACAAGAAAGAGTTGAAACAGTAGGGCCTTTGGTATCAGTTTTAATGTTTTCCCTTCTTGTTTAACACTCAGTTCATCTCTCTGGCAACCACTTTCCTCATCTGTGAAAATAACTACCTTCCCAATTTAGTCTCTGGGTCACAGGAAATGAAGCAAGTGCTCACTAAAGCTATTGGGGTTAATATATTGCAAAGGATAGTGGTGTGGGGAAATTATTTTCTCGTAGTAGTGAGTAGCTTCTATTTACATGCTTACGCAGCTTTTTTTTTTTTAATTTGGAATAAATTCAGGATAGCCACATGACATACTGCGTTTAAATATCATAATTTTAAATGGAAAACCTTCTATCATAAACTTATGAAACATAAAATTTCAAAATCTTACCAGGCCTCTAAATAACAAAACAGGATTTAATTGTAGTTTCAACCATATCTATGTAAACAAAATTTTATTTGAGGCCTCAAAAGCCTTTATAATTCAGAATCTGATCAGAGAATGGTAGAATTGCAAATTATCAAATTTTCACTCATTATTTGAAAAATACTACATATTTGGGCGTGGTGGCACACACCCTTAATCTCAGCACTCAGGAGGCAGAGGCAGGCAGATCCCTGTGAGTTCAAAACCAGCCTGGTAGCCTGGTGTACATACTGAGTTCCAGGACAGCTGGAGCTACAGGGAGACCCTGTCTCAAAAAGACCAAAAAAAAAAAAAAAAAAACCCTTCATATTCTATTCTCTGCCTTCTTCCATGCCTAGCCCAATCCCAATATTAAAGACTTCAGAATTCCTGAAAGTTCTTTTTTATACAACTAAGCCTTAGCTGGCCTGGAACTCACTAAGTAGACCAGGCTGGCCTTGAATTAACAGAGATTGGCCTGCCTCTGCCTCCCAAGTGTGGGAGGGATGTGCCACTATGCCTGGTCCCTGTACATTTATTGTAAACAAGCATAATTTAGCATTGTTTAGCCTGGTAATACTAAATCTCATTTCAAAAGAAAATATTTTGAATTCTTCAACACCTATTACCAGCAGTGAGGGTTGAGGATGCAATAGAATAAAAGAAAATCAAAGGAAAATGTCAATGAGAATAAACACTTCAGAAATATTAAAAGATTTACTTATAACTCAAGTATGATAAACGAACTATAAGGAAAGATAGTCTGATTTTGATTGGTTCTATGATATATTCCAATAAGCTGTTATTAATAATTAAAATATCTCTGGTTTTAGTATTGCTAGTCATTGAATATATTTTAAAGACGTAAAAATGTATGAAATATGGAACTCAAGCCTGATAGGTTAGATTTTCCATACTGGGGAAAAAACTAAGAAATTATGAATGACTTGCTTTTCTTCATCACAAGCCCAACAATCTGCTCCTTCTATTTTCCTTGTTTTACCAAGTATCCATGAGAGGAAAGGTGTGAATATCACTGGAACATTGCCTTACAAATTATTCACAGGGTAAGTTATCAACTTACATATTCTACTTTTGTGCTTCTCAGTTGAATCACCTACCTTCAGGTCTCAATTTCATGTTTGTCAAATAATGCTAAGTTTACCCTTTCCACAGTGAAATTTGTAGCTAGCTTGTTTTCTTTACAGCAACTCAGTTCTCTTGGGTTTCTGAGCAACAGGTAAAAATGGCCCTTCTATTCTTCATCCTCAGTGGGGTGAGCAAGATTATGTAACAGAATAAATAAGCTTCCTTTGGTTCGTTCCACAAATTTATAAAACAACTCAAAGGCGGCTTTGGAATCTTCTTAGTGGACATAGTTATCTGGGAAAACCAAAATATTTGTCGTTCATCTGTGAAGCTTGGACACTCAATTTGGATCAATCTCTTTTCTTTTTCTTCTCAAACTTGCCCTAAAACATTGCTTTTAAAGATCTCTAACATTTTTTAGAGGTACATGTATCCATACCAAATGCCTATCAGTTTTGCTGATAGTAAGTATCTATGTGCACTCTACCAGTAAACAGAAGGTTATTTTGAGCTTCCCAGTGTTAACGTCATCCTGTAATGTGATCAATTTATTGACCTACTTCATCTTCCTATTGTGATTACTTATTTTAATGTTTTATTATGTCTTTGATGAATTTTTCACTACAGCCATTAAGAACTTAAAAAGAATTGTTCACTATGCACAATTTGGAATTACATATTTACACATAAAAAATTCCCTTGAACATATTATGAAGATGAGAGAAAAGCAAGTTAATGCCTGGATATAGCACTGATCTATTGAATATTGACAGATTTGGAAGGTTTTAAGAGTGTGGACCTCATAGTAGTTCTTTCACATATGAGCATAGATGAGCACATGCATCCTCCCCCAACATATATCTTTTTTTTTTTTAAAGAAAATCAATTCTCCTAATGTGTGCCTGAATAAATAGGAACTATGTCAGCCTCTCCCACCACATTTCCCGTCTCTAATCTCCCTTCTGCAGCTCCTTCATGCCAGCTGCAGAACAAACACAATCTACATTCAGAACAGGACCCTTTACAAGTTCAATGGAGTTATTTTGGGTGAGTCATTGAAAACACAGTACAAAACCTTTCCTCACTCACCAGAAATGCATTTTAAAAATAAAGCCAAAGTGAGCAAGGCTTGGCAAGTTTGAGAGTAAAATGGGGAAAAAGTGGGGCTTTGGCCAGTTGCAGACAAGATTTTGGCTATTTCTGAACTTTCAACTCCACCAATTCCCTTTACTACTACTAAGTAAAAAGTGTAAAGTGGAACAGGTCAAACATCACTAGAGCGACATTCCCTTAGCTCTGTCACAGCGGGTCCCCAGCAGAGCTGGTGCATCACAGCGGGTCCCCAGCAGACCTGGTGCAGCCAGGTAACTCACAACAATTTTAAGCCTCCTTTTTGTCTTTCTTTACTTCAGAATATAGAAAATATATACATCCAATAATCATTTTCTTCAGGCTAACTTTAGACAATTAATTGTATATAAAGTCACTATGTACGCCTTTAAAATTGCTTCTAAATAAATGAGGTCCTATGAAAGTTAACCCAGGAGGTAGGCCTATGGAGACAGAAAATCAGCTAATTCCTAATAAAATTTTAAGTTGAATTGTTTTAATAAATATATGTATTTAATGGCTTCATGAATTTTAGATATTTAAAATTGAGTGTTCAAGATTTATAAATCAGTGTAGGTTACTTCCTACCTATAACACATATTACTAATGTTGTACTGTGAAGAAAATGTTCTCCTTTTCCACAGTCTGCCATCACCTAGATGTTCACATTTCATCTACATTGATCCACTCAGAATCAACAAAGAGTTATTCTTAAACATATAATGCTAACTCAGAACTCTTGCTACAAAATCTCTTAGTCCCTAAGGTCATCTTAACATAAGTTGACCAGAATATTGTAAGCTAATTAACATATACTATACAGGGTTCTATAGTTATACATATCATTTTCACAAAAGTTCTATCCCCAAGCTATGGAAACTAGCCAAGAAACAATGATTTACTTACACGAGTATTCTATTTGAATTCCTTGAAAATTATAAGTTTCCACAAGTCAGAGTGACAACTGTTGGTAAAGAAATGAAAACTCAATGAAATTTAAATCTGCCTATGGAAATACTAGGGGCAAAGTAAACAAACAGATATTTCCTGCTGTAGTTAAAGGCAAAGCATAGGGCTCTGTTTCATATATTTTGGAGAATTTTGTTTTCTTTCAGTTTTCATTTGGAGTAAAGTGTTTTTGAATTTTAAAATAATAACTTATAATTCTTTTAAAATGTGTCTGTTCTAATTAGGGAATGATGTGTCATTTCTATTTAAATGTAATCTACATATAATGAAAGTTAAGGGGATTTTATATCTCTTGATATTATAGCTGAAAAAAATAAGAACTCATCTATACTCTATGTCAAAGTAAATTGAAATGTGAAACAAATTTCATCATGAAAGTTTCTTACAGCTGTTAGGTAGCATAGTTGGCCTGAATTAACATTAGTCCGGATCAAACAGCTCAGCTCAATATTGTGTTTATTCCTACATTGTTTTTAAATAAAAGAATCACAGTGTAAAAGTTATCGTATAGATTGTTTTTACATAATTTTTAAAGATTATCCTGATCTCATGACTTCCTTTTTCTTCCCCCCACCCAAACGAATCTACCTAAGGTTGCACCTTAAATCCCTTTGAACACATTTTCATTCCAATAATTTTGATTATCCACCTGGGGAAACTCCGCTAACCACAATTATTTCAGGAAAGCCAAGGATAAAACAAAGTTGAAAATGGACGGTTTTAATTGATTAATTGCTTTATGAGGATTTACTATATTTACAGCTATACTTATGCTGCTGTCTCATTTAATTAAAAAAAAATGTTAACAGCCTGTACTAGTCTTACTTCATGGGTAGGAATACTGAGTTTCTGAAGGTTAATACTTCAGGCCACACATAGTACACTAGTTGAATAGAACCAAAACATCTCCTTACAAAGCTCCTGCCCTAACCTGCTTCCTGGACCCTCAGTCAGCCTGAGACTCACTAGCAGGCCACCTATCACACTGAGGGGTGCTTCATTTCTAGCTCATGGACAGAAGAGCAGTATTACTCATACAGGCCTTGGAACCTTAGGGAGTGATTTACCTACTCCAACTCCTTCCTTTTTCTGGGGACGGAAAACTGAGTTCAGAAAGATTAAGTAGCCCGCTGGTGAGTGACAGAATTTGGACAAGTGTCCATACCAGCCTTTCAGTGTGCTTCCTTATCTTCTCTCAAGGCTTCTACCAGGAAGTTTTGGGCAATTGTAAACATTTTAATACTAACTTGAACATATTAGGAAATCATACATATCTCTCCTATTTTTTAGGAAAAAGTAAACATTGCAAATAAATGAATACACTTAAGAAATTAATCAAAAGTTAGTGAATGATAAAATCATTTATGCCAAGAATATTTGCAACTATCATTTGAAGGTTTTTCAGAATCCTCTGGAATATTTATTGATTAGTAATTGATCAAGAAAGTTTTGGAGCTGGGCATGGTGGTGCATGCCTTTAATCCTAGCATCTGGGAGGCAGAGGCAGGTGGATCTCTGTGAGTTCAAGGCTAGCCTGGTCTACATAGCAAGTTCCAGAACAGCTGGGGCTATGTGTGGGACCCTGTCTTGGAAAAGACCAAAAAAAAAAAAAAAAAAAGAAAAGTTTTGATTAGTTGGGTATGATGGCACATGTGTTTAATCATTGCACTCTGGAGGTGGAGGCAGGCACTTCTTTGTGAGACTGAGGCCAGCCTAGTCTACATAGTGAGTTCTGGGGTAGCTGGGGCTACAGAGAGACTGTCACAAACAAACAAACAAACAAACAAACAGGTTTGGTTTGGGTTAACTGTATGACATGTTTCCATTTTCTCCAGAAAAAAAAAATTTTTGTTTTAGTCTTCATAATATTCTTCTAGGTTTTTCCTGCTTCGTTCTGTTTTTGTTTTGTTTTTTGTTTGAAATAGAGTCTCATGATTCTCCTACCTCAGCCTCCCAATTGCTGGAGTTATTTATGTTTGTATCATCATAAATTATGCTACAACTTTCACTCTGTGTTTCCTATAGTGACAAATATGGGTAAAATGTTCAGTCTAATCTATATATAAAACTCGTGGTTGTAAAATGAGAATCTTCTATATAAATATTTCTATAGAAAAAATTAAATTTCAAGACAGACTGGCAATATGGTATATATGCTTTTATTATTATTTGAAAACTTCAATTCTACTGTATTCTTTCTAGGCCCCCAAATAAAAAAGTTCAATCATATATGCTACTGGACTTTGAGGCAGCTGTGACCAGAGTTAAAACCACAGTGGGGAACATCATTGTCTGTTAGACCTGATATAGTCCCTTTATGGATAGTGGAGGGAGGAGTTGCCTGAAGTGCTGGTGATTCAGGAAGAAGTCTGACAGTTCTGACACAGTCTTTTAAGCTGGTGCCCATGGTATGGATGAGGGTAAATTTACCACAGTTCTTTATAAAATCCCATGTGATACCCCAGGTTTCTATTAGTAAGTGGGTTCTTTGCTTTCTGCTTCCCATAGTTATAGAAGTACAGCTGTTCAATAGCCAACCAGTTATCCCCTTCTCCTCCTTCTCTGGGAATGATTGTACTAGAACTGATGCCATTCCTATAAAATGATTAGCTCAGTTTTGACATATGTATATAATGTTGCTATATTGAAAATGTAGGTATGTATCTAAATAAACTATTATGTATATGGGTAAGATAAATCATATCTAGTCAGAAGAATCTTACTTTTGTATAAACCAGGTATCTTAGGGGCTCTACATGCATCAATAAAGGTGTAAAAGAATGAATGCTTTTATATTATCAATTATTCTCAAATACTCAGAAAATGGAAAGGAAAGGTTTTTAGCATCTAACTTTCTGACTATCATGTAATATTAAAATTCCTCAATACAATTGGTACTTCAGATCCAAAAATGTATATTCCCATCCATCCATATTTCTCGAGATTGCTCAAGACCAGGGGTGGAAACTCATAAGCCTGTGTGTGCTACTCAAATTTCATTTGAGTTCTTCCAGGATAACATAATATCCACTGAAAGCAAAAGCCAAGACTATAGCATCCCTGTTACCCCCTTTCTTGTACTCAGAAGTTTCCCCTAAGGTGAGTAAGCCCTTGATGAGAACATGAAGGATTTGGTATCTCAGCCTAAAATATGACTTTTCCAGCAAACATTAATTGCCATTTATAGGACCTGAAGCATTCAGAGTTAAATTGAGAAGGAGGTGGAACTGTTAACTACCCAGATTGGATCATTGCACATTGCCCATATATATCGTCACATTATAATCCATACGTTTGTACAATTAAAATAATTAAAAGAAAGCACTCTAACTGTAGGAGAAACAATATTCAAAATGTTTTCCTAAAGGACAGAAATTAGGATATGGTGAATATTTAATATCATTTACTTGACTATTTAAATATATTAATATTTCCCAGAACTTAAGAGCAGTCTAAGAAAGAGCTGCATGCCTTGATAATATTTAGTGATTTCCAAGAAGATATTTTTAAAGATTACTCTGTGATTCGTGCAACAACATTCCCTGTATCAGTTCTTCATGTGAAGTGTGATAAGAAAGGACAATGTGCTATCTCAGAGAATTAACCTTTCACTTGTCATTAAGAACCTCATCCTTTATCTTTGGACAACTTTACCTATGTGGAAACGGAGATATATTAGGTATACAGGAAGAATTAGATACAATCCAATAAGAGTATTCAAGAAAGTTGATTAGCATCAGAGAACAAATCCTTTTAGTAGACTAACATTAGGAAATCCAATAAGGAATAATAAAGCACTTACATGCAACTCAAGGAAGTCAGGGAGGAGATGGTGGTGGTGGTGGTGGTGGTCATTTTATATTCTCTATTGAACAGTATAAAGAGAATTTTCCTTTTATAATATTTGTTTCAAGAAGAGTTGGAATTACTAAGATTTCTTTTTTACTCTTATGGGTACCAGAAACTGGAAAACTGGCAAATTTTGGTTTTGAATTGGCTTCTAAAAATGTTGAGAGGCAAGTGCATGGCTCACCCATGGCAGACCAGTAGGTCAAAATAGTATGCATCTTATGCCTTGGCTCTATGTTGTTCCCACGCTGTTCTCTCTCTTTTTTTTTTTTTTCTTTCATCTGTTCCTCAAAATAACATTTGGTATTTTTGTCAGCCTTTTCTGCAATATAACAGTGTTGGAGGTTTCTTGAACTTTGAACCCTCTAGCTATTTAGACCAGAAATAAGAATACTGGAAAGTAGATATGTGAATCCACATAATGTAATTCAGTATGATTATATTGCTATATGTGAGAAATTGTCATAATTGATGATAGAATGGCAGGGTAAAAGCCAATTTTCAAAAGTTACTATTCTAAGGGGGTTGTGTTAGCTCATTTTTAACTAAAATGTAGAAAAGGCTAACTCAGAAATGTATGGTTGAAGGAATTTGGTAGACCTCGGGCAAGGCAACCAGTTAGGAAGCTTCTTAAATTGGTAGAGGACAAAGATGACAAAGACCTGAAATTGGGGAATGGAGAGAGGAGCTACACACATCTGTCAGTTTAGAAATAAGTGGGAGGAAAAAGTCAGAATGAACACCAAAGTTTGTTTTCTCCTTACATGAAAAGGTTTGTTTTCGTGTTGTTTGACATGGTAGGAAAAAACTTTATTATTTTTATTGTATGTGTATGAGTGTATTGCCTGCATATATGTAAGTGCCCCCAGGTCTTGCAAAGCCCATGGAGGTCAGAAGAGTGCATTGGATTCCCCCAAAACTGGAGTTATGGACAGCCATTAACCACCATGTGGGTGCTGGGTATTAAACTTGGGTCCTTTGCAAGAGCAGCCAGTGCTCATAAGCATTGAACCATCTCTCTAGCCTTACATGATAGGAAAGTTTTAAAGATTGAAAATTTGATATTAACTCGTTTGGAAGTAAGAATAACATAGGAGAAGAATGCACATGAGTACATTTCTGGGAATATTAAGTGCTTATAAGGTATACCAATGGAGAGATCTCCAAGCACTCAAAAACTCAGTTCAGAGCTACACTTCTCAACAAAAGTTTGGCATAAATAGTGTATGTTTTGCAACATTAACATGGCAGAAGCCACCTTGCTATATAATTCTGAGTCCTTTTTTTGTTTCCCAAGGGAGCTGTTATAAACCTAATGAGGCAATAATCATAAATGAGCTGTAAAATGCCAGCTCCAGTAGACATTTTCCAGCCCTCATTTTATAATTATCTGTATAACTTTTGGCAGGATTCATTACTCCTCTCATTCTTGTCCTGTTTTTACAAGTCCATTTTTCAGTCTCATTCATTGGATTTGTTCCCCCTCCAGATATACTCCCATGGTCTTTAAATTTATGTCTCAAGTTCACCTACTCTCCCTGGGTGAAGACAGAAAGAGAAAACCATATTATGCTGGGTCTTTTGGTCCCTGAAGACATGTAGCTCTTAACTCGGTGAATGTAGACTATTCCAGATGTTGAACAGAGAGTTTCATGGCCTGACTCGTGTTTTAAAAGACGACTCTAGCTGTTTTCTGTAAATGTGACTAATGGAGTTGAGATAAAAACAAAGAGAAAAACCAAGAAGGTTGTGTAATTATATACTTGTACCAGAGTGGAGGCTTTAAAAAATGAGAAGTTCTGGTTATGAATGTATCTCAAGGATAAAGCCATTTAAGAAGCAGTGTGCAAAAGAAAGGAAGGGGTTAAGAATGATTCCATGTCTTGAGAAACTAGAGATTGGAATAAGACTGAGGTGAAGACTTCTAGTAGAATTGTTTTGAGAAGAAGCAAAGATAACTGAATGTGGAAAGTTGAAGAAACTGTTGGATACCCAGATACAGATTTTGAGCAGGAACTGGACTATGGGGACAGTGTTCAAGCAAAGAAAATTGAACTACAATATAATTTAAGGAGTTATGAAAACCCAAATGTTAGTTGGGGACAAGTTGGGAACAGGTAAAGAATGCTAAGAAGAGACATACAAGTAGTATCATGGGGAACTTCACAGTTTAGAGGCAGATGAATGAGAACAATTCAGCAAAGAAGACAGAAAAATAAATGGGAAGGAATACAGGAGGCAACTAAGAAAGGAAGAAATGATCAACTTTACCAACATCCTGAGAAGTTGACTAAGACTGGGAACTGGACTTTGGATTTGGATGCAGAGATATTATTGCTGACCTTGACAATGACTGGTTGGAATGGTGCAGAATGGAGACTTGATCAGAAAGGAAATCTGGGACTGGCTCTAGCTCCTTTTAGAAGAAGGAAACAGGAAACAGTAAGGGTATTCAAACTGAAACAATTTGCTAACATACCACAAAAGAGCAGGAAAGCCATTATGCAAATATATGGTCATAAAAATCAGAGTCTATGCTTGGCTGAAGTTAAAGTAAAAGGCAAGCCTGAAAGTTTGGATTCCTCTGAACATATTCTCAATTTTAATATCTAACCTCATGAGTACCATCATTTCACAGTAACTCAGCAATGAAAGAAGGTATATATGCATATATAGGCAAATAGGTCAAGATATAGTAAAAAATATGCAATTGAGGAACAACTTTTAATTTGAGGAAACAAGGAATGAAAATAAAACATGCTTACTGGGGCTGGAGAGATGGTTCAGCTGTTAAGGGTACTAGCTGCACTCACAAAGGACCAGGGTTCAATTCTCAACACCTACATAGTGCCGAACAACCATCCATAACTCCAGTTCCAGGGGATTCAAAGCCCTTTTCTGACCTCTGTGGGCAGTGTATGACACAAGTGCACTTACATACACGCAGGCAATACACTCATACACATACAAATAATAAAGAAACAACAGAAACATGCTATAAAACTGGAATACATAGAGAACAAATGTAAAATATACACAGGAAAGGTTAATTCTTCAAAGGGATTTTGAGAAGAGAAGGAAAATAATTTTGCAAAGTTATGTATTTCTTTTAAATGAGAGATTCAAATGTCCCAATGTTGATAAATTTTCAGAAGGACATTTTTAAAAATATGGGGCTTGTTATTTTTATTTATGAATTGACATAAAATTATACATATTTATTGTGCACAGGGTATTTTTAAATATATACACATGTAGAATGACTAAATTAACATTTAGGTATTTAATATACATTACTTCACATACTTATATTTGTGGTAAGAACACTTACATCCATGCATTTAGAATTTTTAAGACTGTACTGTGGTCTGTAGTCATCATATTGCAGCATAGATATTTTAACTTCCCCTGTCTTAATGAAGTTTTCTACCCTTTGACCAACACCTCCACACCCTATCCCTAAACACTCAATTCTTCAGTTTCTGCTAACCACACGCTACCCTCTTCTTTTTGGCCTGCTTTCTTTCTTCCGTTCCTCCTCCCCCTCTTTCTTTCCCAATCTAGCCTTAAATTTTTGAATTTACTATGTACCCCAGTTTGAACATAAACTTGGGATCTTCCTGCCTCAGCCTCTAGAGTGTTGGGATTATGGGTGTATTTGCTACCCTCTACTTAGGATAATTTATTTTAGGTGCCACATATGGTCAGATGACATGGTATTTGTCTTTCTGTGCCTCATTTATTTCACACCAAATAATGTCCTCCATGTCTACTCATGTTATCACAAGTGACTGGTTTCCTTTCCTTTTATGGCACAGTAGTATTCCAGTGTGTGTGTACATCATATTTCTATCCATTTATTTCTAAATGGACACGGGCTGATTTCACATCTTGGCTCTTGTAAATAGTGCTGCAGTAAACATGGAAGTGCAGCTATCTCTTCATTGTATCTCACAGGGATCCTTTCTTTTGGGAAAACAGGATTGAGATTTCTAGATCATATTGTACTTTTTGTTCTTTTAATTTTGAAGAACAATTTTCCATAATGACTCCACCAATCTGCATTCCAACCATTCAGGTGTTCCCTGTCCTCCGTGTCCTTGCCAACACTTGTTATCCTTTGTCTTATTAATAAAAATGATTCTAACAGTTTAAGGCCAGCCTGGTCTACATAGCAAGCTCCAGGCCAGTTAGGACTAAAGGGAGACCCTGTCTCAAAAAAGACCAAAAAAAAAAAAAGTATATCTTTAACCCTTTATTAAAATTCATACACATACACATACACACACACACACACACACACACACACCACACACACATGGAGAGAGAAAGATTTCAAATATATTCTCCCATTCTGTAAGCTGTCTCTTTGCTGATTACTCCATTGGCTGTATGGAACCATTTTAGTTGAATGAAACCTCATTTAATTACTTTTGCTTTTGTTAATTATGTTTTAGAAATCATATCTATTTTTTTAATTTTTCTCTATGTGTATGAATGTACTGTCTGCATGCAGGTCTGTGCACCCAAGTCGTGCAATGCCTCAGAGGTCAGAAGAGGGTGTCGGATTCCCCTGGAACTGGAGTTAAAGACGGTTCTCAGCCTCCATGTGGGTGCTGGGGATCGAACCCAGTTCCTCTGCAAGAGCAGTTGGTGCTCTTAACCACTAGGCCATCTCTCCAGCCCCATGGAAATCATATCTAAAAAGTCATTGCCTAGGTCAGAGTTGCAGAACTTTTCAGAGGGTGATAATTTAAAGGGATTCTTACCCACTGTCCTGAACCTACTCAGAATCAGATGATCTGAAAAAGTACAGAGCCTAAGATGCTTAGAAAATTGAGAAATAAAGATTTGGAATTTCTGTTGTCCAATATGAAGAGAAAGCTAATGAGAGATTAAAAACATATTAGTTTATATACCTCTGTGAGCACTTTGTGGACACTAGCTCATTTATTCATAATAACATACCTGTGAGATATGTCTATTGCCACACCAACTCCAGTGTCATCTGTGTGAGCAATGACGAAAGTCATAATAACAGATGGGAGATACATGCCTTTCGAGGCTAGGCTCCCTGGTGGTCCCTGGAAGAGAACTCGGCCTCAGCTTCCAAGATCACAACACACTACAAAGATGTTATGCTTTATGAGTGTTGGACTTTGTACACTGTCTTTTGACTCTTTTCCTGAGCTCAGCACAACCTCAGTCCCAGACAAGGAACAGTTAAATGTGTCTGGAAATAAATCAGACAAACAGAAGCTTCATGAACCTAAGTAAAATCATACAGAGAAATAGTATCTAAAGGTTCCTTCGTCCTAGAAGTCCCCACAAAGATATTATGAATGAAAAACATTACACTGAGTGATATTATAGGTCAGTTACAAATAATAAAAGTGTTCTTCCAAATTTAATAAAAATAAAGGCCCAGTCCTTTAAGCAGGAAGCTACATCTGATAAAATTAGTAAGATAAAAGTTTTAGTTACAGTTATGCATGTTAAAGTGTAACACTTAGTTAGAGGCACACAGCGGGCTTTCTCCTTTAAGAAAAACAGAACTAATTAAGAGGCTTTTTCAGGCTTTTGCCTTGAATCACAACCTGGAGATAACTAGGGCCTTGGGAAAATCAAGCCCCAGGAAGGATGAGAAACATCGAAATGGAACTTCAAAGAAACAAAGAAAAATTGTTTAATGCTTGTGATTTTAGGACTGCTGTTTTGTTGCTTATCTCCCTTGCCAAGACAGTGTGAGCAGTATACTATGTGTAAACTTCCATTGATGTGTAAAGTTTATCTGACTTGCTGTCCTTGTAAACCCAGGTGTGAATTCCTTTAGTAATGAGCCTTTTGTTCTCGGGGAAGTGCAAATCCCCAGCCTGCTTCCCCAGCCTGCTTTCCCAGCCCACTTTCTCTGCTTGTGATATAAAAAGTTGACTTGATCTCAGTAAAAATGAGGCAGATTCATAAGCCATCTCTGGTGTGGTGTCTGTCTGTCATTCATCTAATCTGTGCCGTCCTTCCAAGACCCTGGATCCCGCAAATTGAGTGAGCACACTGCTGGGACGGTTTTTGGCAGTCTATTATTGGCTGCTTGCTGATAAAGGAAAGAAGGTACAAAGACGGCCATGCTCTTTTCTCAAGGGCTCCCATCTAGAGCAGGAGGGCAGAGCAAGAACCGGCTTCCATAATTTGACCAGTTCACACTCATGCTTGTATTGTAGAACACCCTAGGGGCCCACTTGGAAATGAAACAGCTATATTTAGTAGGTTCAGGCATACAGGTGTTGCATTTTGAGAGAAATGCTTAGGTCCTTTCAGATTGAATTTCAGAGGTACAGTATCATGGAAGTGGGAGATGTGAAGAACTTGGTTGTTAAGAAAAACTATACAACTCAGGATGCAGAGAAGAGGGAAATTAGGAAGGGAGGAAGTAGGCTAGTGGAGGGTCTTAGGTGATCCTTTGCTATTTTCCCAAGGTTTAGATTTCAAGTGAAGGCCACAGACTGGTCTGATAAAAATGAAAAAGAGCTAGATGTAGTTGAAGGAGCAAGCAAGCACTCAGATTAAGACAGTCAAATTCTAACTTGTAATTAAAGGAGGTAAAGAGTTGCTGGGGATGACTAGGTAGCACTGGGGTGTGTCTCTGGTTGTTAGCACTGAAGTCCAAAGGAAAAGGCCTATGTACCATAGAAGGTCAAGAAATTATGAGTCTAGGGTGTTGGGTGGGGCATCGTCATAAATATTGGAGTCATGTATGAATCACTCAGGATGAGACAGGAAGCAGGGTGGAGAAAGGGCCTGGAGGGCCCAGTGGATTACACTTTAAGGAGGGAGTAAAAGATGGGGAAGTCATGAGACCAAGTTGACAGTCAACCAACTGTAGACAGCCATCACATTGGATGGCCTTTCTTTTTTTTTTAAGCCAATTTTTTATTGAAGCTCTGTGCATTTCATACAAAATTACAAATAAAATCTAGACCCATGCCCTACTCCTTGCCCCTCCACCCCACCGGAGCTCATGCATTCTGCCAAACATGTCTTTCATCTTTTTCTCAGTCTCTTTCAAAATTCTCAATGCAGAAGTTTACTGTTTCGAGCAGAAGTTCACCATTTCAGTCAGTTCTTTGACCCAGTCTTTCTGTTGTTGTTGTTGCTGCTGTTGTTGTTGTTATTCCTTCCAATATGCATCACTCCAAAATATGCACTTATGCATGCCACATAAATCATAGGTTTTATGTCCTTCGGCTTATGATTTTTTTTCTTTATTAGGCTGAAAGATGTCATGTTTGAAGTCTCCTCCTTGGCAAGCCCAAACCACCATCAGTTCTGCCCTTGTGCTCCACATTGGGTTTTTCCTTTCTCAAGGTCACCAAATGTGGTCCAGTTAGCACCATGTCCTGTCTTGATCTACCTGTACTGGTCTCCATTATACAGCCTGGGGAGTCCAACAATGGTAGTCTATACTCTGAAGAGGTGGAAACCCCAGTAGTAGCTCAGTCCACAAGTTGGATGTCTCAGCAGTCCCCATCTGGTGCTGAAGGTTTGGAGGGTTTATGGAGAGACATGAGTCTTTAGTCCATATTGGAAGGTTGAAAAGCTGTATCTCATGTCTTTGAAAGATGGAAAAAGCAGTGGCAGCTACAGGATAGCTGCACTTGCCAGTAACAATTGAAGACAGACAAAACAACAGTGCTTTTTTTTTTTTTTTACCTTCTGTCTTTTTACTAAGATCTCAAGTTTTATACCTGAAGTACAATTTCTCAGGCCTTACTGATTATTTATTTCTGGTTATACTTTCCTTTTGTACGTTTAAAGCCACACAGTTGGAAAAGAGGAAGTCAAGCTATCCCTATTTGCTGATGATATGATTGTTTAATTAAGGGATGCTAAAAACTCCACCAGAAAACTCTTAGAAATGATTAACAGCTTCAGCAAAGTGGCAGGATACAAAATTAACCTAAAAAAATCAATGGCCTTTCTTTACACCAACAACAAGCAACTGGAGAAGGAATTCAAGAAGACCTTCCCAATCACAATAGCATCAAAAACAATAAAATACCTAGGAACAAACCTAGCCAAAGACATCAAAGACACCAAAGATCTCTACAAGAAAAATTTTAAACCCTTAAAGAAAGAAATTGAAGAAGATATCAGAAGATGGAAATCTCCCATGTTCATGGATTGGGAAAATTAACATTGTAAAAATGTCCATTCTCCCCAAACTCTTGTATAGATTTAACACAATCCCAATTAAAATCCCCAAGAGTTTCTTCACAGGCTTGGAAAAAATGTCCTTAAATTCATTTGGAAAAAGAAAAGACCCCAAATAGCCAAAACAATCCTGAGTGAAAAGAGCAACACAGGGGGGATCTCTATACCAGACTTCAAACTACACTACAGGGCTATAGTCATAAAAACAGCCTGGTCCTGGCACAAAAACAGACCTGTTGACCAATGGAACAAAACTGAAGACCCAAACTTAAACACATACAATTTCAGCCATCTCATATTTGACAAGGGGGCCAAGAAGACACAATGGAGAAAAGACAGCATCTTCAGCAAGAGGTGTTGGCAAAACTGGATCACCACTTGTAGAAGAATGAAATTAAACCCCTACCGTCTTGCCCCGTACAAAGTCAACTCCAGATGGGATCTAAGACCTCATGGGAAACCCAAACTTTGAAGGTGAGAGAAGAAAAAAGTTGGCAGCAGACCTACAAACATAGGTGTAGGAAAAGACTTCCTAAAGTAGACATCAGCGGGGCAAGAATTAAGGTCAACATTGACAAATGGAACCTCATTAACTCAAAAGCTTCTATACATCAAAAAAACAATCAAGGAAGTGAGAGAAATCCCACAGAGTGGAAGGAAAACCTTCACCCCGCATAAACATCTGTTCACAAAGCATTGATTTCCAGAATATATAACTACGCCCAAAAACAAAGAAGAAAGAAAACAAATGATACACTCAATGAGATGGAGCAAAAGAGCTGAATAGAGACTTCACCAGAGAGGAATTAGAGATGGCTGAGAAACACCTTAAAGAAGTGTTCAACATCACTAATCATTAAAGAAATGCAAATCAAACCAACCGCGTTAAGATATCATCTTATTCCATAAGACTGGCTAGATCAAGAAACAAATGATACCAAGGTCTGGGAGAGTGTTTGTGGGGAAAGGGGAACACTCATCCACTGCGGGTGGGAATTGTAAACTGGTAAGCCACTATGGAAAGCATTGTGGAGAAACGCCTTGGAAGACGTGGAAGAACTTGCCAACTGACCCAGCCATAACCCTCCTAGGCATGTACCCCCAGACTCCCATCCCACTGCAGAGATACATCATGACCATGTTTATTTCAGATCTCTCCACAATAGACAAGGGAGCTGTAACCAACCCAAAGGCCCCTCGACTGATGAGTGGATAGAGAAAATGTGTACATTGACCCACAATGGCTTCTATGCAGCAGTAAAGAAGATGATATCATGAGCCTTTGCAGTAAAATGTTGGAGCTAGAAGACATCATCTGAGTGAAGTAACAGTCCCCAGAAAAACAAACAATGAATGGTATCCCGTATTTGTGGATGCTAGGTGCCAATTATCTATTTGTAAGTATTTCTTCTGCAGGGCCCCTTGAGCTTTAGTCCAAGCAGTTTGGGGTGAAATGCATATTGGAAACACAACAGCAACAACCAACAGAAAGACTGCATCAAAGAACTGACTAACAGTGAACTTCCGCTCAAAACAGTCAACGTCCCCATGGAGAATAGCGGAAAGACTGAGAAAGAGATGAAAAGCATGAGTTTTGGCAGAATGCATGAGCTCGGTGGGGTGGGGCATAATGGGGGGGAACAGGGTCTAGATTTGATAATCTGTACAAATATATATTAAAAAATTAATTTAAAAAAAAAAGGTTTCATATATATCTGATTTCCCCACTTTTTAATCAAGTTTTTTGTTTTCTCACGGTCAGCTGAGGATCGTCCTTAGGGGTCACTCAAGTTTTTTTTTTTTTTGGGGGGGGTTGGGGAGCCCCTGGCTCCTTTTGGCTTTTCATTTACCAGTTCAATCCACTTGAGGACAAAGTCAGGTCTTGCTAGACCAAGTCTCCCTTTTTGAAGCATGAGCAGACTTTCCTCTTTATAGACTGGACACTGGCTGAAGTCCCATTAGTGGATCTCCAAGACCTCCCTGCACAGGAAGACTGGTGACTCACATTTGTAGGACATTTTAAGAGATGCCCCCATGCATAGTCCCCTGGGACTTAGTTGACTTCTGAGGACAAGGAAGAAAGTTATCCCTTAAGACTCTTGGCAAAATTGGTATTAAGTATGTTGCTAAGCATCCAGAAAGGCTGCTACACCAGACTGATACTTTTAGCTACTCTATAATATTTTAGAAAAGTCTTGGACAAAAGCTCAAGCAGCCTTGTATAAGAAATACTAAGAAGCACTCCCATAAAATTAATACTGTGGTTAGACATAATGTCATGACAAACTAGTTTTTTCCACATTCCTTTGATCTTCTATTACTCTAAAATATGCATATATATCCTCCATCCATATACCAAAAATTCCTAACTCTGAAAATAAATGGTAGCTAATTTCTAGAACCTGTTAAGGGATTCACAATGTAAGAGCACAGTTGTTTTCAGATCATGGGGAATATAATATTAACATTGCTCAGTTTGCCTCACAACTAGGTAATTGGCACTAGCATCCACAGATGAGGGATACCATTAGTCGTTTGTTTTTCTGGGACTGTGTTACCTCACTTCACATATCTTCTGGTTCCATCCATTTTGGATAGCCTTTCTTGTAGCTACCTGCCTCTGGGAGTATGGTGGGAAAACTGAAAAGTCATATCACTAAGAGACCAACACTGGCAGCATTCCTGAAAAACTTTGAGAGGTTTAACTTTTGAAATGATTAAAGTCTTAAATTACCTTAGAGGTCCAACACATTAGTAAAGTAAATATTAACATAGATTAGTATATCAAGCCTTGTTAAAACCATTAGTGCTTTGAGTACAAATAAGGCTCTGAAAGTATGGGTACCTTTTAAAAACAGGGGAGTAGAAGGAGGAAAGGCACATTAGGAAACAGCCCTGGGAAATGTGAATAAGTAACTTAGGACAAGAGGAAAGAACCACCAAACATGAACAAAGGGAACTGACTAATGTGTGTCCTGAGAATAGTGGGGAGAAAGAGGAAGCAGCAAATGAGCATTCTCAGTCAGTTCAGAGAGTATTTTAATTATTGCTGATACAGTGGGAGGAGCTGGATGCAGTTTCTCCAGCTCTAACAAAGTTAAGGGTCTCAAAAGCAGGTATTACCTTTTTACAGATTAAAAAAAAAGACAGAGGCATCTGCATAAATATGACAGTTGTTCAACTTCTTTTCCCCGAATCAGATGGCAGGGTAAATTTTATCCTATTATAGAACTATGCACAGAATATTAGAAAAAACTATGAAACTATGTGTTAGTCAACAAAAATTCAGACTTGAATTGGAGGCAGCTACTGTTGGTTACTTACTAAACCACCACTTCTCCTTCTTAGCAACAGAATCATTTTTATACCATTTGTATATTGACATGAAACATGACATTAAGAGCCAAGCCAGCCATCCTGTGACCACAAGAGAAGCTAGCCTCAGAAGACTGTTTCCTGATAAAGTACCCAGATTGAAGAAATAGAGACGCATGCTACCCCAGTTAAATTGAGATATCTGATAGAAATATTGCATGCCATATACTCCGAGGATTATGTGTCCTTTATTTACTTGAAATTCAAATTTAAGTGAGGTTTGGGTATTCAATTTTATAACTGCTAAGAATGACAAAATAGAAATTTCTAGAGGCTGGAGAGATGGCTCAGCAGTCAAGAGCATGGACTGCTCTTTCAGAGGACCCAGGTTCGATTCCCATCACCCACATGATGGCTAAGAACCGTCTTTAAGCCATGTGTGATGGAGCATGCCTTTAATCCCAGCACTCGGGAGGCAGAGGCAGGCAGATCTCTATGAGTTCAAGGCCAGCCTGGTCTATAGGGCTAGTTCCAGGCCAGCTGGGGCTACAGGGAGACCCTGTCTCAAAAAAATAAAATAAAATAAAATTTATAATTCACACACACAAAAAAGAAATTTGTAAAGATTATGCCTCAGTGGAATCCCACTCAACTTTGGGATTATCTTAACTGAGAACATTTTAATATTGGGTAACATTTTCTTACTACTAAAGCAGATTTACTTCTGTATTTTCTGCCACTTCCTGCCAAACACATCCTAATACAGGTTTACTAATCTTTATATTTACTCAACATATACATATTGTTCAGATGAGATATCAACTTACAAATTCTAATTAGCATTTGAAAAAGTTCTTAAGTATGAAATACATGTATATCATAAGAATTTATTATTTATGTATTTGTGTTGAAATAAGAATTATTTTTGTAAAAAAATTGTTTTTGTGAAATATACTACATATTAAAGTCTTCATTGGCACAGTTAAACTGGATTGGATTATATCTAGATTACTAGTTCAGAAAGATTACTGTTCAGAAACAAATTGACATATCATAAATGAAGCCAAGATGGAAAGGATATTTATTGTTTTGTCTAAATAGCTAATTCTAGGTAAACCACAGAAATTATCTAATATTAAAATTATTGACGTGAAGTGCCTCTTTCCACAGCAATCATTACTTTTAAGATTTAACTTGGCCATGCTTGCAGTACCACCATCATGCTAGTTTTTGTCAACTTGACAGGGACTGTAGACACTTGGGAAGAGGGAAGTTTTACAGAGTTTTAGTTATAGAGTTTTCTCCATCAGAGTGGCTTGTGGCCACATCTGTGAGGCATTTTCTTGATTTATAATTGATGTCAGAAGACCTAGCTAATGGTGGGCAATGCCATTTCTAGGCAGCTGACCAAGGGCTGTATAAGAAAGCTAGCTGAGAAGGAGGCAGGGGAAGGAAGCCACTTTGCTACAGTTTCTGCATCCAAGTTCCTGTTTGAGTTCCTGCTTTGGCTTTCTTGATAATCAATGGTCATTTGGAAGTGTAAGATGAAATCATCCCTTTCCTCCCTAAAGTTGCATTCAGTCAGTGTTTTATCATAACAACAGAAAGCAAACTAGAACAGTCATTATGAAAGCAGTAATTCTGTAACTTCTACATGATAATTCTGAGTTATGAGTTATGAGTCTGGGCTGGAGATCTGGCTTAGAAATTAAGAGCACTAACCGCTCTTGAAGAGGGCCCAGGTTCAATTCCTAGCACCTGCATGGCAGCTAACAACTACCCATAACTCCAGTTCCAGGGGATCCAGTACCCTCTCTAAATCTCCATGAAGCCATTGTACAACCAGAGGCACTTATACCATGCAAGCAAATACTTATACACATAAGAATAAAAAAATACATGATAATAGATTTTGAAAAAATATGAATTAACGACGCTTGATCCATATTCATTGCTAAATATACAACCTTGCCTCTTAATGTTACAAAGAACAAAGTAATTTCAAGTTTTATCAGGTGTCCAAACCACTTGGTGAATAGTACTAAAGTTCTTATACGGCATTTGAGGAACAGTCAAACCTGTAACCATGGGAGATTGTATCGAGATCGCACTTACAAGTATACAGTTGTCTCTGAATTACCAAGAGTGTTACCAAAGGCCACTGAACAAATAAAACCAATGTTGGTCTCCTTGAGTCAAAGCAAGACTCATCAACCAACATTCAGCACACCCCAATGCTTTGGAATTTACTGTCAGCAGTGGCCACCATCATGTCTGTATATCCCAACTTAATTAAATTATTAGCTCTCTCCTTGGAGGAATAACTCGGGGATGTCACCACAAGCTTATACCTCTAGTGATTAGGAGATATATATGCACACAGTAAGGCCTGGTCATCTCTCTCAGGGAAAAAAAAAGTAATCCAGGATTAACACACCATCCAAAACATCTAGTGTCTATACCAAAGTAACTACCAAGTAACTAGCAATGTTAAATACATATATATCGGAATCGTTTATGCTTCATTAGCAGGATTGGAAAGCCTTCCCTGGGCAAACGGTCAAGCTCATAAAAGGAAACACCAGAACTGATTAGAGTCCAAAACGACATCTCCAGACAAGTAGACTGTTCTGCTTCTTTGTCCACCTGTGCTCCATCTCTAAGCCTAAGGAACAATCTTTGGAAAAGGGAGCATGGTATATTGTAGGGCTTGCGAATAGGGCTCCGTAACGGTAAAACTTTACGACAATATAATTCTGGACACTTACTTGATTTCACTTGATTGAACATACAAGGCCCCTCCAGCTGGATGTGGAGCCTTGTGCTCTGTTGGGCTGGGCACAACAGTATGCTCGTTGCTAAATTGGTTTATGATCGAACGGTTCTTTAAAAAAAAAGAAGATGCTAGTTATACTGACATTTGAACTAATAGAGCGGAATATAATTATGCCTAGTTGTTTTATAATAATAGTTTATTGGTTCGGATCTCTATATTTTTGATTACACAACATCACATTATTTCACTTTCTTTTACTTGTAGACAATTTAAAGGAATTAAGCTAAAATTTACTTCCCAAATAAGTTGAAATCATAGTCCAGTCATATAACATTAAGGATGCAAGACGAGGATCCATGTACTTACGATGTTAGTGTGTACTTTGGTATAAGAATATTATTCTAACTCTTAGCAGTCAGAGTAGTAGAGAGTCAACCCCTACATGCCTCAGAAGGCTTTTATTGGTAACACACACAAGTATAAAGGTGAAAATACTCTATATGTGATAATTTTATTATATTCTTTAGACGCGGTGAGTGGCTAAGTATGGTAATGGGTTACTTAGAGTTGAGCTTTAAGATTAAATTACAAGAGATCGATTATATATTTGTTTCGGCTGCGTAGTAGTTTAGGATAAACAGATGAACCTCATATGAGAGGCGAAATTAAGGGACTCTAGTTAACATTGGTTATATGGATGATATTTATAGTTTTTTTTCTTTATGGTCGTAGTTTTTGCATTTAATAGGGGTACATAATCAAAAGTAGGTGTTCTTGATTAATGATTTTTTCTGAATTACTAACAAAAAATAAATTCACATACTTATAATTTCTTTATATATAAAATGCACTTGTGTTCTTTTACCTGTTCGTGATAATCTTAAATAAGTAACATGGTAGACTTAAATATTCTGATCTTTGCCCGCATTAATATTGCTCATTAGCTATACAGTCTCTATTGAAAGAATGATTAATTCTATCAGGTTGATAAATGTGTTAAATGAAAGACCTTTATCACTTGGGCGTGCGCTGTGTAAATGGTGTTATATTGTATCTGCAATATCAGACTTATATGGTCATCATATAAGCTTGTAAGGGAAAATCTCAAAAACAATAAAACAAAACTCACACGCAAATAAAAAAAAAATAAAAGACATCATATGAAATATGCAAGAATGTTTGGGAAAATGTGTAAAGTATGTGAAAAACCAATCCTTTTTTTTGGCATGCATGGATAACAAATGGTGTGGCTTAAATACATCCGCGTTGGTTTTACCCAATGGCTAGCATTGACTAAATAATGTTTTCAATTTTTGGTCTCTGTTCCTGTGAATATACTAACCAATCTAGATTAGAGGTCCGGAGAATATTTTCATGTATTTCACACACACAGCTCAGCAGTAAAACTAACAATCATATCGTTAGATTATATATATCATCTGTACCACCTTTGTTATAAACAGTTAACCAAAGACATTACATGGCATGTGTGAACAAGTGATATTGACGACTATAGGAGGTGGTGTGTTATCAATGCAGCTGAAATTTTTAGAAGGAAGTGTTTTGCCTGCCCCCATTTCCTGAACCCAATTAAAGTCGAATCGTTATGGTACCTTCTATGCCACTGCCCACCTCGAAGTCAATCGGGGGACAAACAATGTACCTAACATACTCTAAGGTGGTCACCTCGCTTAATAAGATCCCATTGAATTACAGGCGAGGTTTTGTACGTTTCATTTATCTACAAATGGATCCACTATAATGTAAAGTTTTGAACTTTTCCATAGTCACAGCTTGCTAGGCAAGAGGCCATACCTACTACCGCCTTACATCCCCCACAACTTTATTTCTAGGGAAAAGCTCTCTCTCAAAAGAAGATCAATGAATGTTAATGAACAAACAACTACTCTGCACTAAAATGGGACTGGATATTTAGTAGCCAAATTCGTATTTATACTATGCTGGTAATATTTCCTCAGAGATAAGGAAAACTAGTTGCAACTAACATTAATTATAACTTGTTAATTCAGCCTATTAAGTACATACGTTATGACTGCCTGTGGTAACTCAAGTTATAATTTTCACAAACAATAAAAACTATAGAGCCAAAAATTCAAAATAGTGTAAAAAGTCGAGCTCTATTGAAGTTGTGATACATTTAAAGGCTCCAATATTATTTACTACAGGGAAAAGCCTCTGTACTCATGGGATACAGGCAATGGAATTATTCTGCCATAGTGACATTGTTGGCGATAGTTGCTGGAGTATCAAGAAGCGTCTACAGCCCCCCCTCACTCAAGGCATCTATAACAAGGCACTCACTTTTTACCTATACTAGTGAATGTAATAATATAGCAAACAGGAAAGCAGACAAGACTAATCAGTCCTTGTTATGCTCCGAAAGACACTTGCTCCGTGTGAACACCCATGAAACAAACTGTGCTTATGAGCACCGTTCACCTGGCATAACCGCGCACTAACTCAGGCCTGCGATCAGCTGCGGATAGAGAGCATTACCAAAAGCCACGAAAGCAATACAGCAAAATATTGGTCCTCCACCCTTCAAGTAACTCAACAGCAAGACCTCGCTCACGGGGTGAATGTGACATCAGTTACACCTCATACATCTGACTCCTGTCGAGATAACTTGCGGACAGTGCAACTAGAGCAAGGTTGGCATACCCTACTAGTGTCTTACTATCTATTGAATACTCTCTTAGGCGAGAGATTCTAGTTCTAATTACTACTCTCCACTACCTTCCTGTCGCAGTTTATTCGGGTGACAAGGAACTAACACCATGCGAGTATCCACGCAAACAAAGAAGCTCTGAATAGGTCCAGTCCCTCTGGGTGTTGACAGAATGACAAGTGTCAACCAGCCTTCTTGTGGTGCTCCGTATTGATACTCTCTCAAGAGTCTAACCCCAAGGAAGTTGGGCAATTGGTGAGCTCAAACAATAGAACTTGTCACCACATTTATATAGATGAAAATCCACAGTTTGTCTGAATAGGCATGCCATCAAGCATCTGTCTTCATATGCATCAACAGCCTTAGCTTTGATGGCATAAGTTAAGTCATTATGGTTAAACTGCGATATATTAATGCCCATTTGTACATTCCATAAATTGCCTCTGTGCTCTTCGTTAATTATGACTTATATAAGTGGTTATATAGGGAAAAAAAGACAATGTGTCAAAATCCACTATTAAGGAGCAATAACTACGAAAACTAGAGGAGGTGAGCCTCAACATATTAAAAGAACAACTCCAAAGAAATTAGAACATATCTATACTTACACACCTACTTGGAATAGCCTCTTCTTTTCGCTCAAATAGGAGTCCCAAGGAGATACATTAACTGATCGCCCAAGAATAAAATTTATGGATGTGTAAGGTACCCGTATCCAGTTTATATGGGCGTGTGTATAGCAGAAAATACGCTGTGGGGTGAATCAAAGATAATCTTACTTGGATTAATGTTGTCTGGACTTGATGATCAAGTGTTATACAAAACGGTGGTCCTTGTTTTGGAAGCAGTGACAGAGCGCTTACTTCCATAGCTTGGGTCTGATGGGCGGACACCATGTGCGCGTGTTTCAATCCCATAATTATGACATAAGTTACCTTTGGCAAAAATGCAGGCCCAACCGAGAAAGTGCAACGGTGCGTGGAATTGTCTTTCTGTATGGAACAGTAATTGCTCGAGAACATGCACATTGCTAAGTCTGCCAACCAATGCGTGCTCTGTCATTGTATTGATAAGCAAATTCACCTTGAGACCAAAATGATTAACCAGATTAACAAAGATAGATTAGAAGAACTAAGAGTGTGGTAACGAGAGAATCTCCTAGGTACGTTGAGGCGTAGAAATAGAGGCTGGTGTAATCCAGAAGAACGTACCAAACAAACAACACAAAAAGGTCACGAAAGAGGTGATGAAGTGATGAGCGTGCGAGCTCGAGGGTGACATAACAGTGATAGGCACAATAGTGTGTATATTAGGTCCATCCTCAACCTTGCGTGAAGTTGTCCAAGGTACATGGCACCAGATACCCATATGTGGAAGACTAGCGAAGCCTAGTATGCCTATGATACTTCATTGACCTTAAGTGTAGCTCCATAGGTGGGAAACCCTGCATGGAAGGATGACCTCTGCTCTCCAGTAGAGTCCCTTGATTGCCCACACTCAAAAGGCCAAGACACCTCTAGGTATGGTATGAGAGCCATAAGTCTGAAGGTCATATTTGGACCATTTAGATTCTCTACGAGAGAAGAAGAGAAAATAAGTGCAAAGGAATACACTTTACAGTTTGATCAGTTGTACTTCACTAATATTAATTTATTCCATTACTTAATCATTCAGCTGTCGTCTTGATGTGATCTCTTATAACTGGAATAGTCTCTGGAATGTTTATCAGACTTTAACTCTATGCTCTTCTCCTCCACTTCTCCTAAGCATGCACTCCTTAATCGGCCAATGAAATTTAGTATATACTTGGTCCAAGATTTAGCTATATCTAAGGATTATAGATTATCATCTACAGTTAGCAGTAACCATATTCATACTCCTCAGCTTAAAATACCACTTACTCGTCTAAACCAAAGAACATATCTTCCACTCTATGACAGATTGTAGACACTCCTCTCTTGAACCATATTCCCGGTATCCCTCCAATAGTGTATGATTTCCGAAAATCACTCAGTGCTCAGCGTTTAGAATATATATATCATCTACATTAGGTGTGCGAAAGCCAAAATTTTACTTATCTAGACTGAGAAAAAGAATTCTTATATATATATACATGCATAGCACAACGATGCAAAATCCCAACTTCCGCCATGTGCCACAATAATTGGATAAGAGACTATGGGCGACATTATATAGTGAGATCCAATAATAATAGAAGATGAAGAATTTACAAGATTAGAAAAAAGAGAAAATGATTAAGACTGAAAATTACCATGGCAGTAAATAAGGATTCGATGCTAGACTCTGCAGAGGACCCCCATGGTTTCATTCACAATACACCTAATGCATCATAGACTATGACTCACCAGTTTTGATCTTTTGATCACACCTTAGCCCAATATCACATGGATGCGATTGCCCTATTTGCCAGGCCCCTTTAAATCTAAATGACACATCTGANTTCCATTCCCCCAAACTCTGTTATATTTAAACCAATCCCAATTAAAATCCCCAAGAGTTTCTTCACAGGCTTGGAAAAAAATGTTCCTTAAATTCATTTGGAAAAAGAAAAGACCCCAAATAGCCATAACAACCCAGAGTGAAAAGAGCTACACAGGTGGATCTCTATACCAGACTTCAAAACTTTACACTCCAGGGCTATAGTCATAAAAACAGCCTGGTCCTGGCAAAAAACAGAACCTGTTGACCCACTGGAACAAACTGAAGACCCAAACTTGAACACAACATTACCAATTTCAGCCATCTCATTATTTGCCAAGGGGGCCAAGAAGACCACCCAAAAAAAAGGGAGAAAAGACAGCATCTTCCGCAAGTGGGTTTGGCAAAACTGGTCACCACTTGTAGAAGAATGAAATTAAACCCTAACCTCTTGCCCTGTACAAATATAAACTCCAGGATTGGGCATTAAAGCCCTCAATGTGCCTGAAACCCCAAAAATCTGAAAGGTATAGACGAAAAAGTTGGCGCCGACTACAGACAAGGTGTAGGAAAGACTTCCTAAAATCAGACAGCAGCGGGCAAGAATTAGGTCAACAATTGACAAACTGGAACCTCATTAAACTCAACCGCTTCTGTACATCAAAAGAAGCAATCAAGGAAAGTGAAGAGACATCCCCATAGGGAAGGAAACCTTCCCCGCAGAAACATCTGTCAAAGCATTGATTTCCAGAATATATAAACTACTCAAAAAACAAAGAAGAAAGAAAACAAATGATCCACTCAATAGATGGAGCAAAGAGCTGAATAGAGACTTCACAGAGGAGGAATTAGAGATGGCTGAGAAACACCTTAAGAAGTGTTCAACATCACTAATCATTAAAGAAATGCAAATCAAAACCGCTTTAAGATATCATCTTATTCCAATAAGACTGGCTAGGATCAAGAAAACAAATGATACCAAGTGCTGGAGAGGTTGTGGGGAAAGGGGAACACTCATCCACTGCTGGTGGGAATGTAAACTGGTACAGCCACTATGGAAAGCAGTGTGGAGAACCCTTGGAAGACTTGGAATGAACTTGCCAACTGACCCAGCCATACCCCTCCTAGGCATGTACCCCCAAGACTCATCCCACTGCAGAGATACATGCATGGCCATGTTTATTTCAGCTCTCTTCACAATAGCAGGGAGCTGGAACCAACCCAAATGCCCCTCGACTGATGAGTGGATAGAGAAAATGTGGTACATTGACCCAATGGCGTTCTATGCAGCAGTAAAGAAAGATGATATCATGAGCTTTGCAGGAAAATGGCTGGAGCTAGAAGACATCATGCTGAGTGAAGTAACACAGTCCCAGAAAAACAAACAATGAATGGTATCCCGTATGTGTGGATGCTAGTGCCAGTTACTTAGTTGTATGTATTTCTTCTGCATGGCCCCTTGAGCTTTTGTCCAAGGAGTTGGGAGTGATGCATAATGGAAACAACAACAACAACAACAACAACAGAAAGGACTGCATCAAAGAACTGACTGAAACAGTGAACTTCCGCTCAAAACAGTCAACTTCCCCATGGAGAATATCGAGAAAGACTGAGAAAGAGATGAAAAGCATGTTTGGCAGAATGCATGAGCTCTGGTGGGGTGAGGGCATAGGGTGGGGAACAGGGGTCTAGATTTGATAATCTTGTACAAAATATATATTAAAAAATTAATTAAAAAAATATATAAAGAAAAAAAAGCCACACAGTTAGCCCAGATTAACCAAGCTTTTTCTTTTCTCAAGGTCAGCTGAGGATCTGGTCCTTAGGGGTCACTCAGGTTTTAGAGGGGGGAGGGAGCCCCTGGCTCCTTTTGGCTTTTCATTTACCAGTTCAATCCACTTGAGGACAAAGTCAGGTCTTGCTAGACCAAGTCTCCCTTTTTGAAGCATGAGCAGACTTTCCTCTTTATAGACTGGACACTGGCTGAAGTCCCATTAGTGGATCTCCAAGACCTCCCTGCACAGGAAGACTGGTGACTCACATTTGTAGGACATTTTAAGAGATGCCCCCACGCATAGTCCCCTGGGACTTAGTTGACTTCTGAGGACAAGGAAGAAAGTTATCCCTTAAGACTCTTGGCAAAATTGGTATTAAGTATGTTGCTAAGCATCCAGAAAGGCTGCTACACCAGCCTGATACTTTTAGCTACTCTATAATATTTTAGAAAAGTCTTGGACAAAAGCTCAAGCAGCCTTGTATAAGAAATACTAAGAAGCACTCCCATAAAATTAATACTGTGGTTAGACATAATGTCATGACAAACTAGTTTTTTCCACATTCCTTTGATCTTCTATTACTCTAAAATATGCATATATATCCTCCATCCATATACCAAAAATTCCTAACTCTGAAAATAAATGGTAGCTAATTTCTAGAACCTGTTAAGGGATTCACAATGTAAGAGCACAGTTGTTTTCAGATCATGGGGAATATAATATTAACTTTGCTCAGTTTGCCTCACAACTAGGTAATTGGCACTAGCATCCACAGATGAGGGATACCATTAGTCGTTTGTTTTTCTGGGACTGTGTTACCTCACTTCACATATCTTCTGGTTCCATCCATTTTGGATAGCCTTTCTTGTAGCTACCTGCCTCTGGGAGTATGGTGGGAAAACTGAAAAGTCATATCACTAAGAGACCAACACTGGCAGCATTCCTGAAAAACTTTGAGAGGTTTAACTTTTGAAATGATTAAAGTCTTAAATTACCTTAGAGGTCCAACACATTAGTAAAGTAAATATTAACATAGATTAGTATATCAAGCCTTGTTAAAACCATTAGTGCTTTGAGTACAAATAAGGCTCTGAAAGTATGGGTACCTTTTAAAAACAGGGGAGTAGAAGGAGGAAAGGTACATTAGGAAACAGCCCTGGGAAATGTGAATAAGTAACTTAGGACAAGAGGAAAGAACCACCAAACATGAACAAAGGGAACTGACTAATGTGTGTCCTGAGAATAGTGGGGAGAAAGAGGAAGCAGCAAATGAGCATTCTCAGTCAGTTCAGAGAGTATTTTAATTATTGCTGATACAGTGGGAGGAGCTGGATGCAGTTTCTCCAGCTCTAACAAAGTTAAGGGTCTCAAAAGCAGGTATTACCTTTTTACAGATTAAAAAAAAAAGACAGAGGCATCTGCATAAATATGACAGTTGTTCAACTTCTTTTCCCCGAATCAGATGGCAGGGTAAATTTTATCCTATTATAGAACTATGCACAGAATATTAGAAAAAACTATGAAACTATGTGTTAGTCAACAAAAATTCAGACTTGAATTGGAGGCAGCTACTGTTGGTTACTTACTAAACCACCACTTCTCCTTCTTAGCAACAGAATCATTTTTATACCATTTGTATATTGACATGAAACATGACATTAAGAGCCAAGCCAGCCATCCTGTGACCACAAGAGAAGCTAGCCTCAGAAGACTGTTTCCTGATAAAGTACCCAGATTGAAGAAATAGAGACGCATGCTACCCCAGTTAAATTGAGATATCTGATAGAAATATTGCATGCCATATACTCCGAGGATTATGTGTCCTTTATTTACTTGAAATTCAAATTTAAGTGAGGTTTGGGTATTCAATTTTATAACTGCTAAGAATGACAAAATAGAAATTTCTAGAGGCTGGAGAGATGGCTCAGCAGTCAAGAGCATGGACTGCTCTTTCAGAGGACCCAGGTTCGATTCCCATCACCCACATGATGGCTAAGAACCGTCTTTAAGCCATGTGTGATGGAGCATGCCTTTAATCCCAGCACTCGGGAGGCAGAGGCAGGCAGATCTCTATGAGTTCAAGGCCAGCCTGGTCTATAGGGCTAGTTCCAGGCCAGCTGGGGCTACAGGGAGACCCTGTCTCAAAAAAATAAAATAAAATAAAATTTATAATTCACACACACAAAAAAGAAATTTGTAAAGATTATGCCTCAGTGGAATCCCACTCAACTTTGGGATTATCTTAACTGAGAACATTTTAATATTGGGTAACATTTTCTTACTACTAAAGCAGATTTACTTCTGTATTTTCTGCCACTTCCTGCCAAACACATCCTAATACAGGTTTACTAATCTTTATATTTACTCAACATATACATATTGTTCAGATGAGATATCAACTTACAAATTCTAATTAGCATTTGAAAAAGTTCTTAAGTATGAAATACATGTATATCATAAGAATTTATTATTTATGTATTTGTGTTGAAATAAGAATTATTTTTGTAAAAAAATTGTTTTTGTGAAATATACTACATATTAAAGTCTTCATTGGCACAGTTAAACTGGATTGGATTATATCTAGATTACTAGTTCAGAAAGATTACTGTTCAGAAACAAATTGACATATCATAAATGAAGCCAAGATGGAAAGGATATTTATTGTTTTGTCTAAATAGCTAATTCTAGGTAAACCACAGAAATTATCTAATATTAAAATTATTGACGTGAAGTGCCTCTTTCCACAGCAATCATTACTTTTAAGATTTAACTTGGCCATGCTTGCAGTACCACCATCATGCTAGTTTTTGTCAACTTGACAGGGACTGTAGACACTTGGGAAGAGGGAAGTTTTACAGAGTTTTAGTTATAGAGTTTTCTCCATCAGAGTGGCTTGTGGCCACATCTGTGAGGCATTTTCTGATTTATAATTGATGTCAGAAGACCTAGCTAATGGTGGGCAATGCCATCTCTAGGCAGCTGACCAAGGGCTGTATAAGAAGCTAGCTGAGCATGAGCAGGGGAAGGAAGCCAACCTTGCTTACCGTTTTCTGCATCCAGTCTCCTGTTTGCTTTCCGCTTGGCTTCTTTGCTAATCAATGGTCATTGGACGTGTTAAGATGTGAAATCATCCCTTTCTCCCTACAATGCATTCAGTCAGTCGTTTTATCATAAACAACAGAAAGCACAACTAGAACAGTCATTATGAAAGCCAGTTAATCTCCTTTTTGTAACTTTACATGATAATTCTGAGTTATGAGTCTGATTGAGCTGCCTGGGCTGGAAGATCCTGGCTTAGTAGAATTAAGTATTAAGGAGCCACTAACCGCTCTTGGAGAGAGGGCCCAGGTTCAATTCCTAGCACCTGCCTATGGCAGCTAACAACACCTAACGCAGTGCCAAGGGGATTCCAGTCCCTCTCTAACCTCCACGAGCATTGTACAACCAGGGTGCACTATACGCATATGCAGGCAATATATCTATAACATAAATAAAAATAATAAATAATATTTTAAAAAATAGAATTAGACCGTGATCCTATATTCATGTAAATATACAACCTTGCCTCTTAATGTTACAAAGAACAAAGTAATTTCAAGTTTTATCAGGTGTCCAAACCACTTGGTGAATAGTACTAAAGTTCTTATACTGTGGCTATAGGAACAGTCAATGACCTGATGTAACCATGGGAGGATTGTATCGAGATCGCACTACAAGTCTACAGTTGGTCTCTGAATACCAAGAGAATGTTACCAAAGCCACTAAACCAATAAACAAAAAAAGTTGTCGCTTGAGTCAAGCAAAATCCCCCACACACCAGCACCCCCATTGCTTGGAGATACTGTGACAGAGTGGCAGCCTATGTCTGTATATCCCAACTTTATTTGATTAATAGCTCTCTCCTTGGGGAATACTCGTGGATGTCCCACAAGCTTATACCTTTTAGTGTGATTAGGAGATTTATATGCCACAGTAAGGCCTGTCATCTCTCTCAGGGAAAAAAAAAGTAATCCAGGGATAACACACCATCCAAAACATCTGTGTCTATACCAAAGTAACCTTCCATAACATAGTAACAATGTTAAATACAATATATTAATGCTTTGCTTCATTAGCAGGATTGAAAGCCTGTCCTGGGCAATGGTCAGCCCATAAAAGGAAACAGCAGAACTGGTTAGAGTCCAAAACGACATCTCCAGACAAGTAGATGTTGTGCTTCTTGTCCACCTTTGTCCATTCTAACCTAAGGAACAATCTGTGGAGGAAGATGGGGGGTGTATATTGGTAGGGGCTGCGATAGGGGTGAAGGGTAAAAACTACCGACAATATAATCCTGGACACTTACTGGATCAACTTGATTGAACATTCAAGCCCCTCCCGCGGATGGTGGAGCCTTGGGCTCGTGTGGGCTGGGGCCACAACTGCTTGCAAATGGTTTTTTTTTTTTTTTTTTTTGAAAAAAAATAAAAAGGGCTAGATACTGACATTTGAACTAACTGGGAATATAAAATATGCTAGTTGTTTTATTATAGTTTGTATTGGGTTGGGTCTCTGTATTTTTCTGGAAATACACAACCTCACAGTGTAACACTTTCTTTTTACTTGTAGGACAATTTAAAGGAATAAGCTTAAATTCTTTACTTCCCAAATAAATAAGTAGAAGTCTTAGTCCAGTCATATAGCATTAAAGAACAAAGTGTTTATTGGTAAAATTTATTTAGCAGGTACTCAACTCCCCTGCCCAGCTTTATCCACCAAGTATAGGAATTTTAGGCTAGTGAAATGTTTAGATAAATTTAGGTGTAGGTTTTGGTGGAAATATGTAATAAAACTGAACTAAGGGAAGTATGTAAAATGTTAATTGTTTTATTATAATTTGTATTGGGTGAAGGTAATACAAATGGCCCTATAGTTTTTTCTGAAGTAACAACATCACATTGATACACTTTCTTTACCTGTAGGACAATTTAAAGGAAATAAGCTTAATTTCTTTCCCAAATAAGTCATACAGTCAATGAGAAAGTTTGGGTAAATTTAATGAAAGCTTATGCCTGGCTTCCTGTTTATGGGTATGTGTAATACAACTTAGATTCTATAGGTCAAAACATAAAAAAAAACAAAAAAAAAAAAAAAAAAAAAGAGGGATGTGGGAGGGTGGGTACTATCCTTTCTGGGTACAAATGGAAAACTCTGTGTTCCAATCCACTGATAAATTTTCAATTTTCTGGATCTTGAAACTAACAATTGGAGGAGAATTTTATGTTCCCACAGGTAAAAATCACCAATATAAATGCCTGAAAACATACAACTTATGGCTGTGCAGGATGAATGGGGAATGCCAGCAGAGAGAGGTTGACCCATCTGAACATTAGGAATGAGGACCTCAGACTGCCTGAGTCACGGACACTGAGCATCTCTCTGAATTAATATTGGGGTTGACTGTTTATAATGGACCCTAATGAAGTTTACCTTCCAGATGCTGAGAAACCTTCCTACCTCTCCCTTTTTTTTTAGGAAAAAGAAAAACATGATGTTAATGAAACCACTCCCTAACTGTAAACTAGAGCCAACTGTTACAGTGGTAATTTCCATATAAAACAGGCATAACATATTAACTGATTGATAGGCCTAGGAACTGTGAAAGGAGTATTCCCTACAACTAGAGCCAAATTCAATAGTAAAGTGCTTATAAGTTGTGTAATTAAGCCAAATATATACTAAGGAAAGCTCTGACATCAGCAATGAATTATTCTGCCTAGGAGATGTTGGCTAGGGGATTCAAACCGCCCCCCCCCCCCAATTATAAGGCCTTTTGCCTATTAGTGGGATATATGCAAGGAGAAGGGCAGTAAGTCTGTCCTGTTGTCGAAGACCTGGTGTGAAGCATGAAAAATGTTATGAGACGTAACTTGCTAGCGTACAACTGGCCTCCGAAATGCTAGAGAGCATTACCAAAGGCCACGAAGACAATACAGCAAATATTGGTCTCCCTGAGACAAGCAAGACTTCCCGTCACATATCAGCTACACCTCAACAGCCTGGAGATACTGTGCAACAAGTGGCAGCCAAGTGTCTATATATATTCCAAATCTATTTGGCTATTAGCTCTCTCCTTGGAGGAATAACACTCACAGCAGATGCCACAAGCTTGTGTCCTCTGGTGGTTTGGCGATGTTGTGAGCCACATAAGAACTTGTCACCCTTTATAGAGAAACCACAGTTATGGATTAGCATGCCATCCAAAATCTGTGTTATGCTCACAGCTTAGCTTGACATGTAAGTGGTACTGCTTAAATGCCTGTACATCCAATAGCTTGTGCTTGTTAATATGACTAAAGAAGGTATCACTGGGAAAGCTGTCAACCATGAAGGAAAACAACCGAACAGACTGGAGTCCAAATGACAATCCAAAGAAATTAGATGTTTCTTCTCACCTACTTGTGCCCCTTTCCCAAAGCCCAGGGAACAAACTGCGGAAGAGGAGGTGTGGGAGATTGTAAGGGCTGTGGAGAGATAGGGGTGAATCAAGAGACTACAGGAATGTAGTTTGGACTCCTGTTGATCAAGTGGCTGGGCATACAAGCTTCTCCAACTGGTCTATGGGAACCTTGGGTTGTTCAAAATTTGGACATAGATACTTGCAAAATGCACCAATTACCTGATTGTATGACATAATGTGTGACATCAATGCTATCTGCAAACAACTGTGTCATTGTATTGTAGAATCCCTTAAAAATAAAAAATTAAAAAATTAAAAAAAAGGAACAGAGATTCAAGAGCAGAATAAGGCTTTATGTGGACTACCCACACCATGGCCAGAGGGAAGTAGCTCACAATGACAAACAGGAATATTTGTATTTGGCCCTATGTATTTTTGTCCAAGTATGCAGAAGCCAACGAGCATGTATGTATACTTATGCTGTGCCCCAGAGGTGGGAACCCTTTCATGAGAAACCTCTGCTCTTCCCCTATGCCCACCCTTAAAGCAGCCTCACTATATGAAAGCAAGTGAAGTCATTTTGCTGAGGATTTCCAAGGAAGGGAAATGTGCAGGGAACACTACAGTGTTGACAGTTATACTTTGTCATCTTACATAGTAGTACTTCTTAAACTGATGCTCTGATTTATAGCTACTCTATGACTCTTCTCCCCTTTCCTAGCATACTCTTAATGAAATGAAATTAAACTTTCCAAGGATGCATATCTAAGGAAAATATCACTACAGTTACAGAACCAATTCTCCTCAGAATACCACTACTCTTAACCAGACATATCTCTCGACAGAGAGACATGTCTCTTGACATATCCTGTGTATCCCTCCAATGATTGTATCACAGTGCTCACTTAGAATATTTCTCTACTTAGAGCCCAAATACTTTCTGATCTGAGAAAAGAAGTTATACTGCATGCAACGATGCAAATCCACTCCCATCCACAAATAAGGGCTGTGGGCTTAAGAGAGAAAAAAAGGAGAGAGAAAAAGGAGAGAAGGGAAAGGCTGAAAAGATGGCAGTTAAGAATGCATGGCTGCTCTTGCAGAGGACCCGTGTTCATTCACAACACCTACATCAGGCAGCCCACAGCTGCTTGTCGCTCTAGCTCCAAGTGGGCCCATGCCCTTTTCTGGCCTCTGATGGCACTTTCACAAATTGCACTTATGCACATAAATAAAAATTCATAATAAAAATAACTTTCAAAAAGAAAAAGGGAGAATTTTGAAATTTTACTTCAGTAAAATTTACTTCAGTAGTGTAAAATAAACACAAATTGAAGAAATAAAATTATAAGTTCAAAATTCTCTCAATAAGTTAATTATCATTAGAGATTCATATTAAAATCTTTTACATTAAAATGCTGGGTTTGTTTACTTCACCTTAAAAATCAGCAATCATGAGCTAGACGTGGTGGCATATGCCTTTGATCCCGGTACTCAGGAGCCAGAGGCAGACAGATCTCTGTGAGTTCAAGGCCAGCCTGGTCTATATAGCAAGTTCCAGGCTAACTAGGGCTACAGGAAGACCCTGTCTCAAAAGGAACAAAAACATAATAATAATAAAATAAATTTTTCCTCCAGACACGTGTTGAATTAATCAAGAAACTTGAAATAATTATTCCACTAATCTTTTTTTCTTTATATTATTTATTATTCATGTCAGATGTCTTGTGTAATGAAGAAAGAGAAAAAGAGTTATAAATGGAAAAGACACTTTTTGAAGCATATATAACTCAGTTTTAAAATGAAAGTTATTTTTCAACATTGTTTAATAACATTTAATGATTTTCTAATATATGCAAATAATATTTCTATATCACTTTACAAAAGACTGGTTTCGAATGTCATTTCTCATACCCACTCAACTTATTATAAATAACATTTCTTAAGTATATTTCCATATTACGCTTTTAAAGGGGGTGATAGGGCCTGGGAATATAGCTTAGTTGGTGGAATGCATTCACAAATCCCTGGGTTCAGCCCCTGGACATGCATAAATTGGGTGCAGTGGTGAACACCTGTAATCCCCAGAAGTCATTATGAGGTGGATACAGGAGGATCAGAAGTTCAAGGTCATCCTCAACTATATAGCAAATTTGAAACTAGCCTCAAAACAATGACAAATCTGTCACAAAAGAAATAGATTATTGTTGATACATGTAACCTTTTGCCAACACACTTATGAAAGTGAAAAGTCCATGTATATATTCTTTACTGCATATCTCATTATAATCTATTAAACATCCTGCATATTTTGATCTACTTATTTTTTCCACTACCCAAATACAATAAAGACACCATTGCTTGAGAGCTTTTTAGAATGCACTCCAGCCTGCTGCTCCTGACGCACTTTGTCAAGCACTCCTGGGGTGCTACACTGCCCTTCTGCATGCACAAAATTCAGTGTCCTCTTCTTGCCTTCCCAGTACAACCCAACCCTACCAATCCAAGCCTGTATCTCACCACCACTGCCATGTCTCTCCATTCAGTTCTATCCCCTACATCCTCAGTAAACACCCCATCCCTCTTATTTCTCTCAACTGGTGACAATATTTCTTCCTAACTCTTACATGAGAACCGCAGTATCCATAACTCCAAGAAAACTGTTTCTTTTTTTAATATTTTTTAAATTTTTATTTATTCTTGTATGTGTATGAATGCACTGTCTGCATGTAGGTTTGTGCACCCGTGTCATGCAATGCAACGGAGGTCAGAAGAGGGCCTCGGATTCCCCTGGAACTGGAGTTCTCCTGGAATTGGAGTTACAGACGGTTCTTAGCCGCCATGTGGGTACTGGGGATCGAACCGGGGTCCTCTGCAAGAGCAGTTGGTGCTCTTAACCACTGAGCCCTCTCTCCAGCCCCCCAAAAAACTGTTTCTGAGCTTTTTAGTTCATGGAATGTTCTTGCTGTCAGTATTTCAAGAGGAATAGTATAAGCATTTCATTGTTCTGGCTGCTGTTAACTAACTTATTTTGAAACTTTTCATAGTTTCCATTGTCTTTGCCCTCTGAAACACATTAGAAGTTTCCATATCAAACTTTTTTGTTGTTCATAGATATATAATTCAAATTTCTAATATATTAAAGTCAACAACCAATATATAAATGGTTAAAAGAATACAAAGTTTCAGTCTGTAAAACTTTGCATTCCAAGGTGAGCAGGTGACTCATTTCAATAAACCCAGTACTCAGGGGACAGTGGCAGGAAGACAGTGAGTTCTACCCAGCCTAAGATGTGAAATAAAACCCTGTCTCAGACAAAACAAGAGAAAAACAAAAATGCCAACACTATTGTATTTCCTTAGTTCAGAATGCGAATTCTTGATTTGTCTTATGCTGCTACTACCTAGTGGTGACATTTCTGACCAGGGCCCTATGACACTCCCTTTATCTTTCCTGTGTTACATGTTCCATAATTATTCTCCTCGATATCATTTTCTTTATAAAAATGATTCATTTATTTTGTATGCATTATGTGAGTGTATGTATGTGCATCCCATGTGTACAGATGCCCACAGAGCCAGAAGAAGACACCACCAGACTCCTGGAGCTAGAGTTACAGGCAGTTGTGAGCCACTCGATATGTGTGTTGGGAACCAAACCCAGGTCCTCTGCAAGAGAAGCAATTCCTTTTTTTTTGGTCTTTTGAGACAGGGTCTCCCTGTAGTCCCAGCTGTCCTGAAACTCACTCTGTAGACCAGGCTGGCCTTGAACTCACAAAGATCTGCCTGCCTCTGCCTCCCAAGTGCTAGGATTAAAGGCATGCACCACCATGCTGGGCACAAAAGGTCTCCATGTAGCCCAGGCTGGCCTTGAACTCAAGATCCTCCTGCCTCTGCCTCTTCAGCGTATCCTACTGGTATGTGCCACCACCTCTTACCTGTTGAGCCATCTCTCCAGCCTCTAAATTTGCATTTTAAGAACAGGATTCTGCTCCCTCCTTCCCTCCCTCTGTTCCTCTGCCCCTCCCTTCTTTTCTTTCCTTTTTTTTCTTTTCAATAATGTGGAAGAAATGCAAGTGAGGAGACTCTTGCTAACAAGAACACAACCTGTGATGTCATTAATTATCATGCCATGATAATTAATGAAAACTGATTTTTTTACCCTAATGCCCTTATTACTAAACTACTATGTGAAAATGTTAAATATAGTATTCCATGTACATTCTCACTCATTTCATAAAGAGCCATGTTATTTTTTTTTTTATGAGATGATTTAGTGGATCCACAGAAACTTGTAGACAATTTAGGACCATGTTGAGTAAGTGCAGAATAACATTTATCATCTCAGTGGTCCAGGAGAATGCTTCACTATCACTTGTTTAGAAAAACGGCAGAGAGCAGGGGAGATTGGAAACAATCCGAAGACGAGCACAACCTATGAGATCAGTCTTTTTCAGGTCTGGTAACAGTGAGAAAAGTGAGGTTGACTGGGAAAAGTCTGTATGTGAAGGGAAGAGCAGAAAGGCAAGTCAGAGAAGGAGCTGACCGAAGGATTTCATACATTCAGAGCTGTACCTTAAGACATGGAAATAATACTGATTTTTCTTTCCTACAACATAAAAAATAGGGCAGATATTAGTTTGAAAAATGAAATACAAATCTCAGTAAGTTACTACAAAATCAGTGTCACTGTTATGTGATTATTGGGACCGGAGAATTTGAGAAAGAAATTGAAGAAGTGCCTGACTTTGGAAGCAACAAGAAGAATGAACAGTTTTGTTCACAAATGAAACTATAGTCACCTGTATGCATGAGAGAACTAAGTATGAAATTCCCTACATGTAAATTAGAAAATGTAAGCTCATATTCTGTCTATCCAAAAGACATCCCTTCCAAATATTTTAATGTGTAAACTATTCAGGTTAAAATTATAATTAAATTAGGAGATTCAGATTACAGGGATTAAAAAAGTTCACAAACTCACAATAAGACTCCTTTCTGATTTAAGGGCAACAAGATACACATCACAGTTTTAGAGAAACAGTGTTTTGAGTCTCAAAAGAATCTTAATTTGTATAAATTACCTAGCCTACATGAAGTGATGTAAGAAACAATGTCATCATTTAGCTGCAAATTTGACTTTTAAAATATTTAATGATATATTGCATAACCTAAAGGGAGATTTCTAGTTAAGTGGGTGTATATTCTATAATTTATCATTATTATTTTTTTGTCTTTTCGAGACAGGGTCTCCCTGTAGTCCCAGCTGTCCTGGAACTCACTCTGTAGACCAGGCTGGCCTTGAACTCACAAAGATCCACCTGCCTCTGCCTCCCAAGTGCTAGGATTAAAGGCGTGTGCCACCACGCCAGGCTTATAATTTATTTTTAAAATACAAATGGGAGCTGGGAGTTTTTAAAAGATAAAGGAGCAAGCAATTCTAATCATGTTATCATTAATTTGAATTATGATCAAACATTAGACAAGCTGGTGCCAATCAGATGTTTTTCTGCCCATATTTAATGTTGTTCCACCCTTCCATATCCAGTGACTGAAGAAAAATTATGCTAATTAGCATTTTAAAATCCAGGTTGGATGGCGTCTTGTTCTCATTCTCATCTGAAATATATCTGATGTATGACTTTATTTTAGTGCTTCTCATAGTTCATCATAACTTTTTTTTATCCATATAAAGTGATGTGGGTTTTTTTGTGGCCACAGCTATATCTGATGGTGTGTCTAATATTTAACACACTGCCTGGCAGTACAACTTTATCAGTGAAACTGAATTAAATACTATATCACAGGATTCTTAGTGACTGATATTAATACTGCTCAACATGCTGGCATCATACAAGCAACTTTAGCATAATCTCTACAGGGAGGAATTAATGGAGTATGTTTTCCATTGTTAAAGCTGTCTTTCATAATTAATAAGGTCCTTTGCTGACATTTTCAAAAATGCCCAAATATATTTAACTTCATGTATCTTGTAACAAAAATTTAAAATAGTGAATTTACATTGTTTATTGAAACCTACTAGTAATCTGTCTTCAAATAATCTAAATTTTTTATTTATTTATTTATTTTTTTTGGTCTTTTTGAGACAGGGTCTCCCTGTAGCCCCAGCTGTCCTGGAACTCGCTCTGTAGACCACGCTGGCCTTGAACTCACAAAGATCCACCTGCCTCTGCTTCCCAAGTGCTAGGATTAAAGGCGTGCGCCACCACACCCGGCTTAAATAATCTAAATTTAAGAGTAGAGTTTAACATGATTCTTAAAGTAGTATTTCTCAGAGCCTGCCTATATATACTGTGCTGGGTAACTTGGTTGATAAATGGCCTCCTTCCCTGAGAATGATTAGAGTAAAACACTAAAAATGGTATTTTTTTACTTAAAAAGTCAAGACAGTTGTTTCCTATTAGAAACAAACGAATTTGAACTTATAATTCTAATGTAGACATGTTTCCTTGGGAACGAATACCTGGAAATAGGAAATGTAATTCTTTCAAAGTGCTAATGAGGTCATCTTTCCTGCAGAATGTACATTGCTATAGATACATCTGACTTCCTCAGGCCTGAAGCACACACATTGTATTGAAAAAGAGTTTACCTTAGGACTCAGTCTCCACAAACACCAGCCTGTACATCCGAGAGTGTAGACCGTTTGGCACCAGCATATACATAATTGTGAACACACATTTGTAGAAGAGAACTCCTTTCACATTATGCCTTTAAAATCAGGCCTCCTCTCCCCCTGGATGCTGGATTCCAGCCTCACTGAACTGTCGGGTTATCATATCTTCACACAGCTTTGGTACCTCTACATGTACAGTGAGCTCTCTATTCCTCTGGCTGTTTCCTCTGCTTAGCACACTTTATGCCCCAACCAAGACCACTTTATGCCCAAACCCAAACCCTCAAAGCTAGGTTAGAATCCTATAAACAGCTTTACCTAGAGCTGTTGTAAAATTGGTCCATTCCTTCTTTACTCCTTGTGCAATATGTTGTCCTTGAAGGTCTGTGCGTAATCCATCCATTATCACATTTCCATAACATAAAACCAATGGGGCACTTTGGATAAGGACAAAAGATTTGGGAGTCACAGAGGCTATGGCTTTGTAGCCCAGGTACTTTGAATGAGTCTCAGGCTCTCAATGGCTTGATTTCATTCTCTGGAAAAATGAGTACCACTGTTTACTTTGTGGGGTTGTTAAGAAATACTTGAATACGTACTTTGGTCCTATTTCTAAGACCAGACCCTTACACACATTGTCTCATTTATGGCTTAGTACAGCCTTGTGAGGTAGATAATATTATCCATACCTTATAGTTAAGGATGTAAAAGAGAAAGATGAGGTAACTGGCCCTAAGACACACATTTCATATGAGCATAGTCAGTCAGCATTTTAGCACTGGGTTGCCTAACTGTATATCACTCTAAGTTCTATAAATCTAAAATCCTTAAGTTCTGTTTTCTCTAAGAAGCATTTAAATAAAAAAATTATTCCTTAGCTTTTAAAAATAGAAAACCTATTTTATTCCTATACTAAATTGAGAATGCTTAATAAATATCTGGCAAGTACTGAAACATACATAGCACTACTTTCTAGAAATGACATACTAAAGCATCCCTTAAGGTGCCCAGAGAAGTAGCACAGTAGCAGAGCATTTGCCCAGCATATGTAAGACACCGAGTTTGATTCCCAACATTGTAAAACAAAAATAAAGTTGCATATGATTTCAATGAGTCTATTAAGGCTTATCTAGCCTACCCCTAAGTTTCTCTGGAAAAACAAGTTGAAAAAAAATGATCTCTCAAATTCTCCATTGTGCCTAAAAGAGTTCCATCATAGAATATCCTCTATCAAATGCATACACATTTAGCCAGTGAAGAATTGGTTTTAAAAATGATCATAAAGGGGCTGGAGAGATGGCCTAGCGGTTAAGAGCACCGGCTGCTCTTGCAGAGGACCCGGGTTCGATCCCCAGCACTCAAATGGCGGCTGAGAACCGTCTGTAACTCCAGTTCCAGGGGAATCCGACACCCTCTTCGGACCTCCGCGGCATTGCACGACACGGGTGCACAGACCTACATGCAGACAGTACATTCATACATATACAGAAATAAATAAAAATTTAAAAATGATCATAAAGATACCAGCTTCAGAGCTGTCTACATATTAGTTATAATGAAGGAGGACTAAAACAATGAGATTGGACAGGAAGAGCAAAAGATCTTGAAATCTCTCACGTATTTAAAGTCTGAAGAAGAAAGCAAGAGGTAAGGTAGAAAGCCGTCAAACGCCACCAGGGTGAGAGTGCACGAGCAAAGGGTAGTCTGAGGTGGAAAGTACAATGGGAAGCCTAGGGAGAGCAAGGGAAAGCTTCTTTGTATGTGAGCATGGAACAGGAAGCCAAATGAGGAGATGGCTAAAAGTGTGGACCTTTGTGCATTTGTGCCACATCCACAATTTCTAACATTGGTGTGGTCCACGCACACAGATAAATGTACCCTCACCTTCCTTCTTAATTGGATGTGTATGTAGTTTGTTTAAATTCTTAGTGCAGCTGATCATCCGCCATCAGCCAATCACAATTCAGGAACCTTTCTTTATTTGCCAGGTATTGTTTGAGTGTGAAAAAATAAAATTAAATGACGCAAGAGGCCTTTCTGTGGCTGCATTGTTTGCCTGAGCTATGATTGGATATGGTCCAATAATACTTTTAAGATAGGCTGAGACAAATAAATATGTAACGTGTATTTTGAAAGAGACTCCAAGAAAAGTCACATGATTCCATATTTTTAACTGGCCTTAGAAATCAGAGGCCAAACTCTTATTTTCAAAGAAACAATTCTAAGACCAAAGGGGGTCAAAGGACCTTCCCAAGGTCACCAGACTAGTTACTGGCAGCACCAGAGCCAGAAGCAAGCAGAATGCTTATTCCTACTCCACTGACCATCAAGTGTCCTTCTGCGCGTCCCAGGGAATTCAGAACACTCCAGGATAGCAAATCGTAGCTTTGGCATCGTCTAGAAACACATCAAGTTCCCTATATAGACCGAGCTAGAGCTAGCAAAAGCCTGAATAGATCTTCATGATCTGACCCATTCTTAGGTTAACATTTTCTACCGTTTCAAATTGAGTTTAGTAGGAAGGCTTTGAATCAAATATGCAGTATCAGTTGTGAAGCAAATTAGTTCAGTTGAGAAACTTCCCAGATCTTATCTGCCTGTTGTGCGGTTTCTCAGGTTAGAAACCAGAAAGCACATTGATTGCCTTTCCCATGGGTGTTTTGAAATGGTGTTTATGAATAATAAAATTCACATTTAGGAACTTAACATAATTTTATTGAAGCCATTTAGGTAACCTTAGCTCAAACACTAATTGTTAGTGATATGAGACAATTTTTTTAAGTATTCTTTCTAATCCATGATAATTACTATGTCAACATGTGAAATGGTAGTTTCTTTTAATGGTAGAAATAGTGCCCAATATCTGTTTTTTCATAAAACCCTTTAAAATTTTTCATCACAAATTAATATTTACCGATATCTTAGTAAAGCTACCCAAAGTGGTTTAGCACATAAAGCAATCTGTTTTTAATGTGGATACCTGAAGACAAAAGGAAATACTTAATAAGAGATAAATAAGAAACCATTTATGATCATTTTTAAAAGGAAGAATTTATAATCTTGAAATCCGTCCAGCCAATCTGAACACAGGGAATATCAACATAAAAATTATACCATATAATAGGTAATATGATTGGTATAAGGGCTGATTTGTTTGCTAGGTTTATGAAAGATTCTCTGTTTTCTACAGTTCTTTCCCTAGATGCTAAGGAGGTCACCTAGGCCAAGACCACATGCACAGGAATCTAAGCAGGTAGGTTCTGGCAGATACCAACTTGGAGAGCTTCAGAGAAGTGGAGACGGCTGGGAGGGGCACAGTTGTTATTCTTTAGGCTGGAGCCCAGGGAAGTCAGGCAAGGCCAAGTGTAAGCTGGCAAGTTTCCCTGTTGTAGCTAACCAGATCTCAGAGTTCAAGAAGGCAAAATCAGAAAGAAACCTTCCTGAGAAAGGCGACCCTGAAGGGATGAAGCCACTTGGTTTCTCCCCTGCCATGTTCTTCATTCCATGTACGGCCATCTTGGGTCCTTGTTCACAAATTACTCCAGAACGATGTTAGAAGTCTGTCAGGGAGTTGTCCCTGTCATTGAGGAAGAGGAACCAGGATCACTTATGCACAGGACTTTGCTGTTTTAGAGCTCAGGTTATGTCTTAACTGCAAATTAGCAGCTAGCTTTGGAAAGAAGTTACTGATTGCACATGCTTATAAACTCTTGTCCTCCTGATTGAGCTAATAAGATTTAAATTTCTGAGACAGTTAAGACTGACGAGACAGTAGGAATACTAAAATGATGGTAATTTGTGAATCCATTTCACAGGTTGTTATCTTGAGCTAACACAGCCCTGTTGAATCTCACTTCATTTAAAACAGATTTAATACAATACAATGTATAAAACATTCATCCAACTGAAACACTAAGCCATTGGGCCTGAGTTAAAATTAAATATGAATTACTTGTATTAGTTCACCTTGTTCTTGTTGGCTAAGAAGAAATTAATAAGGACCCTGGTAAGGTTCTGAAAAAAGAGTAATGAGAAGTAAGCTGCTCTTGTCCACAGGTAGCTTGTGTTTTTCTTTACTTTCTTATTTGTTTGTTTACATATGGTGTTTGAGAATTGCTTTCTTCTTCCAAGTACTGAAATATTTGAAAACCTGGTTAGGTAATAAAGAAACCCCCAAATAGTCATACTCAAGGATATTGATCAGATCACAGCAGATTAAATTCACTTTTTAATCTTCCCTAAAACTATTAAATACTTTATTAAACTTGACTATAAATGCAATGTCTCCTCAAACATTTGATAGCTGATTTTACCAAGAATTACTTTTCTGTACATTATGTATTCAACAGTCTTTACTAGTACTCCAGGTTTTGGCTTCTGTACTCCTGGAAACAGCTACTAGCTAAAACATCTCAAAAAATTTATGGGGCTAGAGAGATGATTCAGCAGTTAAGAGCAGTGGTTTCTCTGGCAGAGAATCTGGTTTGGGTTCCCAGCACCCACATGGCAGCTCACCACTGTCAGTAATTCCAGTTCCAGAGGATCCAAACAGGCAAAACACTCGTGTGTGTGTGTGTGTATGTGTGTGTGTGTGTGTGTGTGTGTGTATAATCTAAATTTTTTGTTATTCTCACAAATAAAAATAATTTCTTATTCATGTGTTCATTTTTTTTAAAATTTTTTTTCTCAGTATCACCCTATCTCTAAAGTTGGAACTTAAATAGAATAAAAGTTAAGCTTCAACTAGGCTTGGTGGCTCACCCTTGTAATTCCACACTCAGGAGGCAGAGGCGGGGAAGCAGCATGAGTTGGAGAGCAACAAGTTCCAGGCCAGCCAGGGCTACATGCTGAGACCTTGAAGCAAAAACAAACAAACGAACAACAAAAATCATAGAAGGGAAAAGGAGTCGGTTCAGCTCTCTTTACTGCCAAAGATCGCTGCAATTCACAGGAGTGAATGCGTTATGAAGCCTTAAGAAAACCACTTCCAAAATGCATACAAGAAGAGTAAGAATGTTCAGAGCCCAAGGATGGAAAACAATCAGTAAGAGAGGAGAGAATAACTGAAGTGGCCGTTCTCCAGTCAGCCCTTTGTTGCGTTCTGCTCAGTGAAGGACAGCGTTCTTCCCCACGGTACAGCACAGACAGCAAGTGTGAGATGGTCCTCTCCTTCAGTATGTACGTGAGGAAAACAGCTTTCCATGCCTTCCAGAAAGGGCTTCTGTCTCATTATTTGACCATATTACTTTATTTTGTTTGAATAAATTAAATGCCCATAATCAAATAATTATTGTAATGTACACAAACACAAATATGTGTATTGTGCAATGTGGGTTTCATTCATGACATTATCCTCTCCTTAAGATGAGAAAATATGTAATTGTATTTATAAGCAATGGAGTTTGGCCAAGTGGACTATGTGTGTAAGTGTACACAAGTATATGCAAACACGCAGACAGTAGAACTCAGGGCAAAGCTCCTCTAAGCCACATGCTTCAGGGAATCTTCCTGCCCTTCTTTTAAAAAAAAATTATTTATTTATTTATTTATTTATTTATTTGAATGTACTGTGTGCATGTAGGTTTGTGCACCCGTGTCGTGCAAGGCCACGGAGGTCAGAAGAGGGTGTCGGATTCCCCTGGAACTGGAGTTCTCCTGGAATTGGAGTTACAGATGGTTCTCGGCCACCATGTGGGTGCTGGGGATCGAACCTGGGTCCTCTGCAAGAGCAGTTGGCGCTCTTAACCACTAGGCTATCTCTCCAGCCCCCTGCCCTTCTTTGATCAGAACAAAGGATTATGTAACCAAATGGCAGTAGTAGCCTTGCCTTCTCCTTGCCTTCCGTGGTCAACTGGAATCCCAGAATCCCCTGCCAAAGCATCCCTGAACCTGCTTCAGCTGCTTCCCTGGATTAGTCTAGACATCGATTATCTATGTAAAACACCACAGGGCTCGTGGGATGCCAACCTGGCCGCAGTTGCAGGATGTCTCAGTAGAGCCTGGACACTTGAGCAGGACTGGCTCGTGCATATTTCTGAGACCTCTCACTTTTCAGGAAGGAGGAGAGCAGGGACCAGCTTGGGTTTTGGAGTGGCTTTCCTAGCATTGCTACTTTTCAAACATGGATCAATAAGGAATCAAAAATTCTAAATTTGAAACTTTCCTGAAATTCATTTTTTAAGTTGAAGCACAAAGCACAGAATGTATTTCATTTACAGATATTTACCATGATCAATAACTCCATATATCATATGTGCGCCTCTATTTGCATTCCCTTTCTAAACCCATAAATGTGAAGGAAAGGTCTGCATATACACCTTAAACAGAAAGTGGATTTGCCCTAGGATTGCTGGTATAAATCTCCAAAAGGATGGCAAAAGATCTCAGAACTTTACAGTGTGCTAAAGTCTGTGGTTTCATATGGAGTGTACATTATTTTGAACTGCTTTCCCAACATGTCTCAGCACAATATTATACAATCTGATTAATCAAAACCTCATTGCCATATGGCTCCACCTTCCTCACCTGGCATGGCTTTAAGCTGGGAACACCCTTTAGACATTGACATCTCAGCCACATTTAAAGAAAATAGCCAATGAGACTTAATACAATGGACTTTTTTTTTTTTTTTGGTCTTTTCGAGACAGTGTCTCCCTGTAGCCCCAGCTGACCTGGAACTCACTCTGTAGACCAGGCTGGCCTTGAACTCACAAAGATCCACCTGCCTCTGCCTCCCGAGTGCTAGGATTAAAGGCGTGCACCACCACGCCCGGCAATACAATGGACTTTTAAAAAAAGTAAATTCTCTATCTCATCATAGCACATGTAAAACTGAAGAAAAAAGTAATTCATGCAGGAATAACATACTTTTTAGCAACTTTTCTTCTGTTCATTGTTTTTGTTTTTGTTTTTCGTTTTTTGTTTTTTTTTAATTTATTATTTATGTATTTTTATGTATAAATGTACTGTTTGCATGCAGGTCTGTGCACCCGTATCGTGCAAGGTCAGAAGAGGACGTCAGATTCCCCTGGAACTGGAGTTCTCCTGGAATTGGAGTTACAGACGGTTCTTAGCCGCCATGTGGGTGCTGGGGATGGAACCTGGGTCCTCTGCAAGAGCAGTTGGTGCTCTTAACCACTAGGCTATCTCTCCAGCCCCTCATTGTTTTTGTTTTTATCCAAAGACTTAGTAAGCACACAAAATGGAAAAACCCAAACAGAAACAAAGCTGAACTCCCTGTAGAGTCGTTACAATATTTATCTTAAATACTTCCAAGCTATAGGAATAACACTAATAAATACTTACTGAGAATTATCAACATGCAGCAAAGGGGGACATATATACCGTTAAATGTGGGATATAAAACAAAAGAAATATTAAGAAAGAGAAAAAAGTGGGTGTATTTTTTTTGTAGTGCTAGGATTAAACTCAGTGTCTCACACATGCTAAACAAGTGCTCTATCACTTATCTATACCACCAGTCCTTTTTGTTTGATTTGAGGTATTTTGCTAACCTGCCCAGACTGGCCTCAAACTTGTAACCTGGCTGTCTCAGTCTCCAGAGGCTTTAATGGTTTTTGTTTTGTTTTAGAGAGGATCTCTCTATGGGGCCCAGACTGGCCTCAAAGTTGTGCTCATCCCGTGTTAGCCTTATGTCATTTTTAATCTTTTTTTTCTACTGTGTTTATGCCGCCATCACAGATTACCTTGCCTTCAGTCCTACTTGGGAATGGCTAAACAAAGGGATCCTGGCCTTATTTTCCCAAGTCCCAAGGGCAGATCTCTGTTCACCTAGGTAAACATGAAAATGTGGGACATTATGGAATATTCTGATTCTAAACGTGGAAGGTATTTATATCACCTTGCTTTCACATATCCAGGCCACTAAAGACTAGACAATGACCTAAGGCAACCTGAATCAAATACTGCAAATATGTGAAAGATTGAGCATTGATTTTTTTTTCCCAGATACTGCTCCAGAAATATATGAGCTAGTTATGAAAAGCAATGTAACATGAATTAAATTTTCAGAGCAAGTAGGCCTTCTCTGTGGATGTTACAACTTCTACTCCATAGGAACAGTACATGGGCAGCAGTATCTGATTTTCCAACATTAGTTACAGTGAGTCATTAAATTACCAGAGCTGTATATGGCACAAATGATGATTTGATCACACTGTACACACCCAATGCGTCATAACTGATGATGTTCAAGGTACACTGTTCATAAGCTATCCGAATTCCTCAGCATATAGTTCTGAAATTGTCATTCCAATGACAGCGTTTACCACACTCTGTATGTCAAAATGTGAGCTTCACTGTCACAAATCATGGAAGCCTGACTACCCTTCATTATTCAAGCCACTAGTGTAAATTCAGAACCACAATAGGGCTTACAGATGCTAGCTTGGAAAACAGTACAGATGTCTGATAATGTTTGACTAAGGTTGTAGTATGAGAACTTATGTTTCTATAAGGATTCAAAATGCATGGCTAGACGGCTGGCTCATCTGGAAAAGGGATTACTGTGTAGGATGAAAACTGAGTTCATATCCCCAGTACTAACAATAAAAACCTGGGTGTGGTCACACACACCTGTAATCCTGGGAGGCGTAGGCATGAGAATCCAGGGGAGCTCACTGGCCAGCCAGTGTAGCCAGTTGGTGAGCTCCAGGTTCAGTGAGAGACTGTCTCAAAATATAAAGTGGAAAGCGATATAGGAAGACACACAACACTGACCCCTGGTCTCCACGTGAGGATGCACAAGAATGTGATCCCTGCACACATATATACACCAGGCACACACACAAATACAAGACAGGAAAATTTTAGGTTTTTTTCCCACACGTTTGTGAATTTATGTGTGGAGAAAACTATGGTAAAGATTAAACTGAATGCAGCAAGCAGGATGTTTTCATTCCAAGAAAAGAGGGAGAAGAGCTTAGCTAAGCTCAGGTCTCTGCATTGGGTCCCACTGCATGGGACACGCTTCTTCAGTATGGCTAAATAAATGGACCGGCTACCTTCAAGATTCTGCTTAAATGTCACCCTAATTAATCAGAACTCTTTCTGACTTGTCTAAATTTCTCCTTCACTTACCTCCTTACTCTACCTTTATTCTCTTCATCACACCTATCAACACCTTTTTAATGTAGAACACATATTTTGAGAATGAGGACAGGACTATGTTTGTTGATTACTGTGTGCTTAGCCGTATATCCCTGGCAAAGGGTAGGTCTTCAATAAAAACATGTGCAGTAAAGGGATTAATTACTAACCTCTCTAACTCAAGATTAATTACTTTTGAAAAGTTTTCATCATTTTTACCTTAAATAGGGTAAATATTTCCTTTTGGAGGTGAGAAATACACCAAAAATCTGAGATATTTTTAATAATAATAGTCATAAAGTATTCAAATAAAGAAGAAATATACAGTGTATAAAAATTTGCCCAACCAAACGTTAACACTGGAAGCCTCTCAGGTTGAATTCACTTATTACAATACTGAATGACAGATATCTAATATAACTAATTTTTTTTAATTTTTTAAATTTTTATTTATTCTTGTATGTGTATGAGTGTACTGTCTGCATGTAGGTTTGTGCACCCATGTCATGCAATGCTGCGGAGGTCAGAAGAGGGCATCGGATTCCCCTGGAACTGGAGTTAAAGACGGTTCTCAGCCGCCATGTGGGTGCTGGGGATTGAACCCGGGTCCTCTGCATGAGCAGTCGGTGCTCTTAAACGCTAGGCCATCTCTCCAGCCCCCATAACTAATTCTTTAAAAGCATAGCACTTGGGAGACAGAGGCAGACAGATCTCTGTGAGTTCAAGGCCATCCTTGTCTACAGAGTGAGTTCCAAGACAGCCTGGGGCTACAGGGAGACCCTGTCTCAGGGGAAAAAAAAAGCTTCTCTATTTGTGAATTTCAATAAATGGTACTGGAGCAACAGAGTATCAAAAATTAAATTACCCCCATATCATAACATACAAAAAGTGATTAAAATTGAGCCACAGATCTCAAGTAAAAGCTATTTTATATTCAGAGAGGAAAATGTAAACAAGTCTTCATGACACCAATTAAGCAATGGTTTCTTCAATATGATTCCAAAGAATTAGCATCAGCAAGAACAACAAATAGGTAAGTGAACTTCTTCAAAAATTAATTTTTTTTGAGTTTCAAAGGGAACTTACATAAATATGAAGACAGTTCCACAGAAAGACAGGAAATATCTGCAAATTAAAGAAATTTAAAAATTGATCAATAAATCTATAAAGTACAATCAACTCCATTAGGCATGAGGAAAGCACAAATCAAAACTGGAATGAGATAACACTTCCCACCCAGCACCTCAGCAGTAATGACATAAGTGAGGATGCAGAGATATGGAGCCCTCCTGCCTTACTAATGGGAATATAATCTGGTGTTGCTACTCTGAAATGGGTTGGCAGTTTCTCAGAATGCTAAACAGAATTATCATGTGATCCAGCCATTCCACAACTAGGGATATGGCCCCCAAACTTGGAAACACAGAAACTTGAAAACACACAAAACTTGTACATAAATGCCAATAGCAACATTGTTCCTGAGGGGCAGAAGGTGGAAATGGCTCAAACATTGTAGCATATCCATCTGATAGAATGTTACTGGCAAGAAGAAGAATGAAGTCTTGATGTGCCTTCAACATAAATGAACCTTCAAAGCATGACATGAGATGAGAGTCACAAAAACTTAGATGTAATTCCATTTGTATGAAAATACAGAACAAAGAATTCTACAGAGCTAAAAACCAAAGATTGCCTCAAGCAGGGCTGGGAAGTGAAGTGGGAATGGGAACTGACTATTGATCAGGATTTTCAGGGAATGACAAAAATATTTCTAATTAAATAGTGAATTATTGTATAACACTGTGAATAAATTTTTATTAAGCCCTACTGGAATGGTTACTTTAAATGAATGCCTTATATGGCATTCAAATTATATTTAAATATGGGTGTTATGAATTACAGCTGGATACCAAGATAGTTCTACTGTGCTACTTAATAGAGTTACAGAGGGGAGCATAAAACCTCCTGAGGGTTTCCAATTATACATAGGCAATAGAATTCTTCCCAATATGGCAGGTTTAATTCAGAAGCAATACAAAAGACTGCTGCTCACATTTTCTTCTCAGCTTATAGCTTTAGGGTCTGTAAACCTTTCACAAGTAATCCTATAAAATAAGTCAGTAAGGACCTTAGTCAAATAGAAACACTGTATGTGGAAATGCACAGTACATTTAACTTCTTAATACTCATATGAATAAGCTTATGAATTTAGCCAGGCATTTCAGTAAGTCCCCGAAGGATTCAAATGTTAATTAAAATTTAAGGGAAGAGAAAAAGATTTGGTACTTGCTGTACTCCCCAATGCAGATGTTTTTAGAAGTAAAATCTGAGAAACAAATGCAACTGTGGAATGACTCCACCCCACCACTAACCTGCCTTGCCATGGACTGCCCACCTTGCTCTCCCCTATCCTGCCACATAAATCAACTAGCCACCCAGGCAACAGTTAGTTCTACAGTTTTTACTCTTTTGCTCATTATGCTTTAGTAGGCAAGTAGTAAATCTAGGATTATAAATCATAATCTTTTGAAGAGAAAAGCCACTGAAGTGTTTTTAGAAGGGAAGTCCCATGATCAGGTGCTTTAGAAATACTGCTCTAGCTGTGATGTGGAGACAGATTTATGAGGAATGAGACTCAATGTAGGGAGATAGTCTAGAGACTACTGGTCCTCCAAAACAGCATAAATATTTCAAAGTGAAATCAGCTACAATAGATGCAGAAAGAAGACTTATCTAAACTTCTCTTATCTGACTGAAACAGCTTTATGAGAACCGGCTGCCACCAATCTCCAGGAAGTCTCCTGTCAGGGAGGCAACTGGCCTTTACTGAGGACAGTCCAAGAAATAGTGTAAACAAGCCTCATTAGAACCTTCTTCATGTGAATACTCAAACTCCTTTTTAAACCCTTCCCTCTAGCTGCTCAGGAAATCATATACTGCACGTTCTTCTAAGCACCTGAGTGCATTCATTCATTCCACTGACCCATCATCAATCTGCAGTCTGTACTCACCTCCCAACCACTGGAAATGGAGTTAATAAAAGATTTTTTTCTCCCAAAATGCCTAAGAAAGCTTTTGTAGTCCTCCTATTTGAAAGAAAACGTTGGTTGTTACTACAGTAGCAGCACAGGGAAGAGATTCAAGAAGAGTCAGTAGGGGCTAGGGATTTCAGCATAGTCAGGATGAAATAGGGAGTAAACCTAGATCTCTTTTAAGAACCTTCAAAAGCTAATGCTCTCCTGGCTTAGGGATCTGTGAAAATGTACAGTGAACTTCAAAACCTGTGTGAACTACAAAAAAATGTGTGAGTGAATGGGATAGACAACTTAAAAAACCAAGTGATTCTTCATTTTAAAAAAAAACTGTCTTTTTCTGTGAAACTATCATGGTGAGACATCTTTTGTTCTGTTTTTGAAGGAGAGCTAAAATGTGCTAAAAGCTGAACAAAGTATATGGCTTGCTAACGAAGAATGCTTTGGTTCGAAACAAGTGATCCAAGGCCAGGGGAAGCTGGGGATAGCAGAAAGCAATGAAGATGGCCCAGTGAGGCAGTGGAGCTGGTCCTGAGCTCATGGCCAAGACTGTTGGTGAACAGGGCTGTGTGGCGCTCAGCTCAATGCTCAGAGTCATGTGCTGTGATAGTGTCTTCATGTCAGGATATAAAACCAGATCTTCAACCCAACCACCTGCTATGAATATGTTTAGAGGAAATAAAACAGGTGTGCTTCATATTTGTGTCAGTGAACAAGAGTTACATGAGGATAAGATGTTAAAAAATGAAACAATAGTGGGAATTGAGAACAAAGAGTAGAGAGAATAAGCCCCCGGGGTTCATATCTCTGTGGGGGGTAGGATGGGAGGTGGAAATTATGGCTGCAGATGCAAACAATTATATTTCAAACTATATGGAAGACCCAGGCTATAGGCAAAAGGGAAACTGAGTAAGCTAGGTGACCAGATGCCTAGCACGTGGACAACTACAGGAGGAGCTTTTCTATTTTAGCTTACCTCATTCTTCATTTCTGTGTAAAAATAAAAGAACTCTTCTGTGATTACAGATTATTTTGGACAAACATATAATGATTCTGGATATTTAAATGAACTGCTGTCATATCATGTAAGAAACAGTTCGGGTAGAAGACCTTAGTTTTAGAACACAAGATGTTATTGGTGTAGAAAATAATAGTGAACAATACTACTATGACGAATTTCATAGTGCTTCAAAAAACAATGGATATTTCCCATTAAGCTATTTGAATTAGTGCTGGAGAGGTGGCCTAGTCAGTAAAGTGGTTCCTGTGTAAGCATGAGTCGTGAAGAAGGCAAGGATGGCAGTGCACACCTTTAATTCCAGAGCCAGGGAGTCAGAGAACGCAGGATTCCTGGGGCTTGCCCTCCAGCAGTCCAGCCTCACTGGTGAGCTCCAGGTTCAGTAAGAGATATTGTCTCATAAATGAGGAGGAGAAGCTTCTGAGGGAAATATCTGATATCAACCTCTGGCCTCTATAGGTACACACACACGCACACACACACACACACACACACACAGAGAAAACTGCATTAATGCAAATATCTAATTTCCAACATAAAACTACTTGTTCCTTACTTGAGATAAGTACTATGCTTATTAAGGTATTACTGAGGAGAAACATTAAAATGTTTTATCTAAAAATGATTGTTATCAGGGCTGGAGGGATGGCTCAATGTTTAAGAACACTGGTTGCTCTTTCAGAAGACCCAGGTTCAGTTCCCAGCACACACATGGCATGGTGGCTCGCAACCACCCATAACTCCAGTTCCAGGGGAACTAGATGCCCTCTTCTGACCTGCAGGCATTTCGTGACAAAGGTGTTTTTATATATATGCAGGCAATACACTCATAGAAAAAATAAAAATAATAACTTATTTAAGTTTTTTTCAATAAAATTGTTATCTTACTGTTTGAAATATTTTCCAGTGGGAGTCTCCTTAAAACAGGGAAGTTTAGAAAAATAAATGATATACTTGGAAATTATCCTCTTGGGTTAATATTTATACAGTGATGTCCTTCATCATGATTTTTCACCAGCCCATAGAGACATCATTGCTGTTTGCCACGTTACTAGCTCTCTTTGTGGTTATTATAGGAACCAAAGGAGAATTACATTATTTTATTTCCCTTTTGAGAGCAGTTAAACTCTAGTATCTTCTTAACTTCAAATAATATTTTGTAGAATACGCCTTAAAAACAAACTAGAGACTGTGTCTTCAAAGCTGAAAGCCATAGGTGTTTGGTTTAGAGTCTCCTCTGATTTCTACATTCTTCCAATAAAAGTTGTAAACTGTTTATACTAGTTTGGCTATAGCAAGTATAACATGCATATATTTTCAAACTTCACATGAGTCAGGTTTTATAGATTCTTGGAACATTTAAATCTGTGAGCTCTTTTCAGGAGTGACAGAAACATTGTGAAGATGAGTGTTGTGGGGGTCACTAGTTCTTCTCGCTTCTATGACCTGCCATACACAATTATTTCAATGGATGATAATGCTCAGTAATTCATTAGGCCAAACTAACCAATTTCTGCCTCTTATCCTAAACAGATGACAGTTTAAATGAAGAGGATTTTTTTTTTTTTTTTTTTTTTTTTGGGCTCTTTCAGAGACAGGGTCTCTCTGTAGTCCCAGCTGTCCTGGAACTCACTCTGTAGACCAGGCTGGCCTTGAACTCACAAAGATCAGCCTGCCTCTGTCCCCTGAGTGCTAGGATGAAGGGTGTTCGCCACCATGCCTGGCTCATGAAGAGGATTTTTTAAAGACTTTGAAATAATATTTAAATCGTCAGCAAAGCTGGTTCCTAAAGTCACCTATTAGAAAACTGAACGAGCTGTCTCATGCTAGAGCAAGTCTTCATGGGGTGAGGCTTTCCATACATAGCACAGTTTTACTTTTTCAAGATAGTCCTGAAATCCTTGAAGTGGCTGCCTAACCTAAGCTGGTCTCAAACTTCCAATCCTCCTGCCGCAGTCTCCCAGGTGCTGGAGCACACACAACTTTTCAGTAGTTTCCTATCTTCAGCTTTGTGATGGAAGGGACGTTTTGCAGTAGCTACAGAAAATGGGAAGTGGACGAAGCATTTCTGCTTTAAGACATCAAAATTCAGGAAATGAAACAGTACTAGCTCTTTTTCCCTGTTCTCAGTCTGTTCATTACATTGTTAGACTAGAACTGGATATTTTGCACTCAACAGAACTCTACAGAAATTTTCCCAGAGCTATAGTTTTTGCATATATTTTCCATCTCGAGAAATCTAAAAAAATTGACCAAATGACTCACTAGAGTGCGTGCATAGAATGGAATCACTCAAAGTAGATATTTAGCAGTATTTTGTCACTGGAGTATGAGTTTATTATTTATTTATTTATGTATTTATTTGTTCATTTATTTATTTTTGGAGGGTAGCCACAAAGGAATGCTAGAGAAAGAAACAAGCCCATTGTAGGAGTAAACATATTATCCACAATAATTCTGAGAAATAATGCAATTTTGTATTGTGTTAAAAGGAAGAGGTAAGTACTAATGTTAACTATTAGCATAAGTTAATCATTATTTCCTCAGAAACTAACACATGCTTTGCTATTTCCTGTTTCCATTCTAAAACAGAACAGTTTTCATACCTTGAAACTGATCAAAGTAAAGCACGAGATTACTGCTCAGAATATCTCTTTCCTTCTATTTCAAATACATAAGCCTGCATGAAACTTTACCCAAATAATTAACATAAGTAATACAATTTCGGGTCATGGACTTTAGCTGTTTGCCGTGGTTGTGAGAGTGGGAGAAATGAAAAAAAAAAAAATTCCTAACGTGTCTCCCTCCTACTGCTCATTCTTCACAATAATGGTCACAGAATTGTTCTAATTTTGCCTCACGATTGATTGGGTTATGGGATATTGGAGCCAAAAGACACTTTTGTAGTCACCTAGATGCAATCTTTTATATAAAACAAACTGCATTCCAGAGAATTGAAATGAGTTGTCCAAAGTTACAAAGCTAAACGGTATTAGGACAGGGGCTAGAGAATAATAGAGCAGGGGAAATATTTCTGTTAAATATTCATCGTTAGTGCAACATTAGCCAAGGAAAAGATTAATTCGGGTCAGCCAAATAACAGTGCTTTTGCTTGTTTCTCAATGCAACAAGGATACAAACAAACAAACAAACACACCAGAGAAATGGCCCATGGAACCAGTGAGATGGTGTATGTGCTTTGGTTTTAAGTCTCTTGGACAAAATCACACTTACAGTCTTGGTAATCACATAGAGTCTTGTTCCTGGAATGCTTGTAGAGACCTGAATTAGTCATAAGCTTCTTAGGAAAGAATTAATCCTTTGTTTGATACTGCTATGATTCTTGATCAGAAAGGCAAGACCTATTCATATTAGGAACCTAGCCATAGGCATGCTGGTGATAACAGGTGTAAGCAGTCCTCAGAAATTTAAACTAAGGAGCCAGCAACTGTGAATGATTTTACTCTAGATGCAATGATCTTATGAGGTCTGTCCTTGCTCTGTCTTTATCCCCTGTGCCAACCTGTGCCAGCACAACAAACCACGCAGCTGCTTAGAGGAATTGGCACAGCCAGCAATGATGGAATTTCACATCACATATTACTCGGCCTAGGAATTAATGAAAGAAAGATTTTTATTTAGAGCACTTACCAATAGCTTTTCAGTAAAAAGTTGAAATGAAGCGGTCTGAAATGCCAATGTCCAGGGCAAAACAGTTCTTTGGACCAGTTGAACATTTGAGAGATAAGTCTGGCTTCTGGTTTCTACTGACTTAGGGCTACTCACCTCACCCCATGCTAATAAACCTATTATTGCCTATTGCCAAAGGATAAAAATTCCTTTCTAATCTACTTTCTCAAGTAGGAGACTGACCAAAAGTTCCATTTGTTACTCAATTAAAATTTTACATTTTGTAACAAGATAAGAAAAAATATTGTATGCCCCCCCCCAGTTCTCTAGAAACAATTTTAGCTTAATATTATATTAAAATACAACATTCAGAATAATATCTGGCATCTTCATAACATTCCAGAGACATACTTGAAATAAGAAATGTGCAAAGAGGCTAAAAATGGTGAAGGAAATTACAGAAGTGTTTGACTGTCATCCAAAAGATTCTTACAGTTCACTCAAAGGAAAATGTCCCTCCATTCCAGAAGCATCTTAAGGCTCCGTACCAAAGAATGCTAAAGATTTTAATGGAGTGCCGAAATACATAGCAAGTGGCAAAACAGTTTTGACTTGGTAGCTGAACTTTTTCTTTATGCATTCAACTGTTGTATAATAAAAAAGTAGAGAATAAAACAATCAGGAATAATTTATATATGTTGAACTCTATTCCATTTGAGAAGAATAAAGTTTTCAGTCTTCTTTGGTGACAGAAATGTTCAAGGTTTAAATATTTGATTCTCAAGTCTTCCATCCTGAGCCCCTGTCCCTGTTGAAATCCTGTGAGCAATTCTGGTGGTTAATTAACATGAAATTTGACACCACTTTTTCTTTCCCTATTCAGAGATGACTCATTGCTCCTGCTGTAATCCCCAAGGTCTAGAAGCTTTTCTTTAAGGCAAGGAAACAGAAGAAGCATCTTAATTCAAGCTGGTGTACCCAGAGAATTCTGATAGTTCTTATTCGCTGGCTTAAATCTGCACTATAAAAATAAGTGCTCTAAGTGTCCTTCACTCCCTGGGGAAACAGATGCCTACAAGCTGGAGAGGGAACAGGGCTGATGGGGATTGGGCTAGACACTTATCAGTAGTTCTACCTAGCCACTCACTGTCTCCAAGATGCTATTGAATGCTAGCTTTGGGAGTATTTTATTTTGTCCTCAAGATTTGAGATCTTCTTCTCTCTAGACCTGTCTGACTTTGCATACATACAAAGAGCAACTTAACTGAGGTCTCTCAAAAGCCAGTCTAATTTAAAATCTGACTTCTGCTGAGTAGACATTACCACCCTACCCCCAGTCTTTCTCAGATTGTTGCCTTCACTATAAAGAATATGTGATCTTTAATTAAGAAGAGACTGCATTGTATTGATAATCTGCAGATCTTGGTGATTATATACCATATAATAATGAAGGCCATTTATTGATTATTCAATCTAATGGCCTTTGGGAGCCATAGAGATTTTTTAAAAGCTGTACAAGAGAATGAACACATCAAAGTGATAGGGGAACAATTAAAGATTTGTTTGGGGGAAAATAAATCACATTTCACATGGCCCATGTTTTTCTAGTTTGTCTGTAAGAACACAGGGAGCCTGAGAGGTTTTGGCAAATCCCTCATGAAGGCACAAATAACTGTATTTGCAGCGCTACTAAATTCTGGCATTCAAAAATTAAGTCAAATATGAAATTAATTTGATGTGTCTCATTTATACTCAGCTCAAGATAATTTTTAAAGTAATCATTCTTCTACTGCAGGTACTTAGTATTTTTAGCATTTCTTGAGGATCCTTCCTAATACCTCAACATTGATTATAATACTAGCTATTTATTAAAATTATTTGAAAATTAGATTCATACCCTTATTAGGCATCTCTTAAACTGTAGTTCAAAGACCCTATTATAAAAAAAACCTCTGACTTTGCTAATTTTCCTATGTTTTTGATATAAATTTTACCTAGCTTTAGAAATTCCAAGAATGAAATGCTTGCTTCCTCTCCTTAAATGTGTTCTCTTTATAATATTGAAAAGCTCTAACTAGAGAATATATATGCAACTTGTTTCAGTAAATTTCATTGCTCTGTTGTTTGTACAAACAAGATCAGTACTTTCTTTTTTTCTGCTCTCCTAAGCCAGGAGGAGGTGCTTTGCTTTTTGTTGTTGTTAAAATGAGATTCAACTCTGCCCAAGGCAATGTTATGATCCCAAACAGCTTTTATATGTTAAATTTCCATATTTGTTATAAGCATTCCTAAAGCCCAGAGAGCCTTCTCATTCTTGTGTTCTCCCCTGACCCCTCCCCTCACACTTCTCAGTTGGGCAGTTCTTAGTCTGGCAGTGAACAAAGATATTTTTCAGCTGTTACAACAGGGGCAGGGTAATCCTGGCATCTAGTACATAGAGGCCAAGGAGGCTGCTAAATATCCAACAGTATAGGACACTCCCCCACCACAAAGAAGTGTCTGATTCCAAATGTCCATAATAAGAAATCTTGCCCAACGGGGCCTCGCATATCTTATCATGGCTAAGTGCATGGGCAGAGGTCAGAATTTTGTTTTGAGAACATCTTGAAATTTCATGTGACTTCTTTCCTTTTATTTGAAATATTGGCCTATAGAAGCATCTCTATTTTTAATAGAACTTTCTGGAACCTGCTTATTTAAGAATAATGATCTGACTGGATTGTCCAGTTTTCCCTTCCTTGCTCATTACCATTACGAAAATGACAATGGTCACATTATCTTCAGGCTTGTGTCACGTCCATATTACTAAACCCTTCTTTGTCTGATTGACTGGTGGATTATTTCCCTTATTGCTTCCACTTGTGGATAAAGAAGGATTCATTGGGGCAAGACAATAATCGTCTTTTATTCACTGTGCTCTTTAATATCGGTGTCCACAGTCACTCTAAGAGTCATTCATTAATTCTACAGATACTTACTGAGCAGGTTTTCATGTTCCAGAAAATATTTATGCTGGAAATCCTGTAATTAATAAGATTTTAATAAAACCCTATTTTTATGGTGATTATATTCTGGTAAAAATCGGAAAACCCCAAACCTTTGTATCTTTCAACCATTTTTATTGTTCTGTCTTAAAGACTAAGCATAATTAACCACGGTAAACTAGAGCATTGTAATTAGCTTAACAATTATTCATACTTTTTTTTCCTTTCGCCCAAACCCTCTTTTTCTTAGGAATTGTCAGAATCCTTCCCTTAATTTCTAAACTTCAGGTTTTTTGCAGACTTAGTCTATATTTGGTCACATCTTACTCCTTACATGGTTGACTTTGAGGTAAATTTTGAATGAAGGGAATTAAAATATTTAGATTGAAATACTATTAGTGAAAAAAGTCAAATCTGGTCATAAGTGAGAAAAAGCCATAAAAGTAAAGCTGGAAAATTGTGAAAGAGCCCAGTCATCTTTGAAATTTTGCTGAGAGAGAGAGGGAGAGAGAGAGAGAGAGAGAGAGAGAGAGAGAGAGAGAGAGATTGACTCTAGCTCCAGACCCTTACAACTAATCTATTCCTTGAGAAGTCCTTGGGGAAACAAATTGGGTATTCAAGCCAGGGTTTCCCATATGGTAAGCAAGTATTTACCACTGAGAGATATACCCAGCCTCTAGAAATATCTTTTCATAATGCTTTTTAATAACTAATATAACTACTTCTACGTTTGAGACCATCAAGTCATGTCAGTCATTAATCATATACAATTATCTCAGTAATAGAATCTTCTTTTTATATTATATGCATTAAGTGGATGTGTATGAAATTTGTCAGTGTTGGAGTATTTTGATCTATAAAAGTGACAATCTTATGTTTTAACATGCTTTTAAAAGACATCATTATTTTTAATTATGTATATGTAGAAGGTATATGTATGTGAGTGTAGGTGCCCATGAAGATCATATGTATTAGATCATTCTGGAATTACAGGTCATTGCAAGATGCCTGATATGGAGGCTGGGAATCAAATTCAGATCCTCTGCAAGAGCAATACAGTCTCTTAAATGCTAAATCATCTCTTCAGGCCTACAATATAATTTTTATGATATTTTTGTCTATTACCTTTGAAAGTAAAATTTTATTCAGATATTAAAACACAGGCTAATGATCTAGAGCATTATACAAACATCAGATGTGTGCGCTACACTAGATCTTGAGATTTTTTCAGGATTTCTTTTCCTATCAAATGAATGACAATGTTCCTGAAATTATAAAAACGAGGAGTGTTGCTTCATTATGTAATTTCTCTGTGACAACTGCTAAACGGAATCACCACATTTAGTTTCCATAATGACATAATAAAGTAAATATTTTTACCCAACTCACAATTGAAGAAATGTAGCTTCATGGAGACTAAGTAACTTGCCCACATTCAGAGCATCAATAGACAGGAAAGCCTAGACTTTTAAAAATTATTCCCTTTAATCTGCTAGTACCACTAAGACTCCAAAGATAAACGTGTTTATTTTTCAAAATTGTCACTACAAAATAAATTATAATCCAATTTCACATTCATAAACACATTCATATGGTGTAAATTTTCTGTAGCTGTATTTATATCATTTCTTTGGAATTCTGTTATTCCAATAAACAGGAATAATCCTTTAGGAAGGATCACAGTCTCTTTCTAAACTAAAGAAGAAATAAAATATGAATCCATTTGTAATAAATGCAGTCTTGGTAAATTCAATGATTAGATTAAAGGGTTAGCTTTATAAAACATGAGATTTTTAGAGCATCATTTTTTCACTTTTTTAACACAGTAGAACACTTAATAGAAGAATCCATATTTATCTTCATGTGGTAAAAAATAAGAATTAGGTAATGGAAGAAACTATAAAATAAAGTAGAAATAAATGCTGAGATCAGAATATTAAAACTAGAATTATATGCTTCATTGTTGCTTCTCAGTCTCTAAGAAAGAAACCAGTAACTTCTTTGACTACTGAAGAATAAGCTATACAGCAAGTAACATACTCTAAAGATTCAACCAAGCACAGAGGTACCAACCAGAGGAAAGAATTAATCTGGAAAGAAACATTAATGACTTCCTGCTTTCTTCTTTTTTTCTTGTCATTTTATTTTACCTTATTTTATCATTTTCCCCAGCCCCTCCTTCCCTCCCTCCCTCCCTCCCTCCCTCCCTCCTTATCCAGTCCTTCCTTCTTCCTTTCCTTCATCCCTTCCTATCCTTCCTATCCTTCCTTCCTTCCTTCTTTCCTTCAAGTTTTAACTAAAATCTATGGCCCAAATTCATCCCACCACCCATTTTCATACAAATCACAAGTTAAGAAATATATTTGCATTTTTTTAAATTTTTTATATTTTATTTATTTATTTATGTGTATGAATGTACTGTCTGCATGCAGGTCTGTGCACCCGTGTCGTGCAATGCCGCGGAGGTCAGAAGAGGGTGTCGGATTCCCCTGGAACTGGAGTTCTCCTGGAATTGGAGTCCCAGACGGTTCTCAGCCGCCATGTGGGTCCTGGTGATCGAACCCGGGTCCTCTGTTAAGAGAGGTCGGCGCTCTTAACCGCTAGGCCATCTCTCCAGCCCCAGTATGTGCATTTTTAAGTTGGGGAAAAAACGTAAAGAATACATTTAAATGCCATGAATAAATGTTTAGGTTAGGCACATGGAAAATATATGAATTTAAATTTCAGTGTCCATAAATAAAGTTTTATTGGAACATAGCCATGGTCCTTCATCCACATATCCACTGTCTTCCTTACAGCAAAGGATGAGTTGGTTAGTTGGGTCAGTGGCTTTACGTCTGGTGTTTTATAGACAAGGTTTACTGATCCCTACCCGAGGGCTAGACTGCCTGCATTCAGATGCCAACATCACTGCTTTATCCTTGTGTAAGTTAGGTAAGCTGCCTACTTTTTCTAAGCCTTAGATTCTACACTTAAAGATGGTCTTGACAATGGCAACCACTTCAAGGATAACTTTAAGTTAATAGTGGATCACAAATATTCTATAAATGTTACTATAATTATTATATGGCCAACTTTAAATACTCCTCTGGAATAACATTATAAATGATTTTTTAAAAAACTGTGAAAGCTGAAAATCCCCAGTAGACTACAACTATTGCAGCAAAAGGGTCATGACATGGAATTCGAGTGTCAGTCACCAGCATTCTTGTATATAATAGTAAAATGTAACTTGCTCATATAAATGATTTTACTATTTAGATCTCAGTCATACCACATGGTTCATTTCAAATTAAAAATATTCAAGCTTGTAGATGTACAAAGTAGGGCCTCTGTTCTCCCTGGGACATTGAACATCTGCTGAAATAATCTGTCCAGGGAAGCTTTGCCTCTGCTGGCCCTTTTTTTTTTTTTTTTAAGAAATGGAAAAAGAATCGTTTAACTTCCACTCATCTCATCTTCTAAACCAAGAAAGTTTCTCTTGGGTCAAGGTGTTTCTAGAAAAGTAAAGGAGCTTCAGCTGTTATTTTTTTTCTTATTTTTTCAAGGAAGGCTAAGTGGAGTTTTACTTAGAATGCCATATGCTCTTTTCTTCCTGATTTGAATATTGTTTTAAACAAAAGTGTTTTAGACTGCTTTCTAGCCCAACTTAGATGGACTAAATATTTTTTCAGAAGTAAATCAATATCAGCTAATATTTAACAGTATTAAGTGTTGTCCCTTTCGAGCAGTAATTGTGAGAGTTGGGCTTCCTTTTTGGTTCCATTGACAAAGACTGAAGTAGGAATTGGACATGACTGGATAGTGTTTTGTTGGATATGCTGAATGAGACAATACTATTATGGCTCTTTGATTTCTTAAAAAAAAAACTTCTAAAATAAAAAAAAAATCAAAATATAACTCAGAAATTATATCAAGATTTTTATTGCATGGTTACTTACTTCCCATATAATTATCTTTAAAATGCCATAGTTATTCTGCCATTCTAAGATGAAATAATGTGCTAGATACGGAAAATTTTCCACTAAGACATTGTATCCACCTGACATTTGCTCTGTCTACCCATGGTACATATGCACATGTCACTTGTAATAACTGCAAATAAAAGAGACTAAGCAGAAGTATACAAGCATGGCTATTATAAGCATCATAACAATAAAATCCAAGTATAATTTTAGGGCAAAGGGGACTCTTTGAAAGATGGGGAAAGAAATGTAAAGTAGAATATGGTTGTTTACATCTTGCCTAAGACAAATGGACAGTTTTACTGATACTAAAAATGACAGTATGTCACACTAAGCATAGCCAACCACCAACCATGCATTAATTTAAGCAGACTAATTTTACTGCAATATAAGTAAAAAAATACAGAGTGATGGGTTGGTGGATAAAGGCACTTGTTGCTAAGCCTGATGCCCCGAGTTTAATCCCTGAGATCCACATAGCAGAAGGAGAGAACCAGTTCCCACAAATTGTTCTCTGACCTCCACATGCACACTCTGGCATTCATATACACACATGTACACACACACACACACATGCACACACACAGATTAATAAATGCATAAATGTAATAAAAATACAGAGTGATAAATTTGTGGTGATTGCTTTAGTTAACTAAAAATATGTAAAGATTCAAAAAGGTGCCTAGTTTCATGAGTTGAAACTGTTCATATTTAGCAGTCATTTCATCAACATGATTTCACATAATAATTTCCTTATAAAAATCTTGGTTAATTTCTGGAAAATTCAGATCATATTGTCAGGTGAAAGCATGCTAAAATAATTTCTTGCCAGCATTAACACGTATTCACATTACACATGTCAAATTTATACTTAGGTGGCTTTGAAGCCTGAAGTAATGGAGACTTATCTAATGAGACAACAAATACCTGACCTGAATTATATTGATTTTTTTGGTGATTTTCCTTTAAATAAAAGTATGTTCTTAAGAAAATCTAGCAATATGCAAGTCAGGAGGTAAAATATAAGTCAGAAATTATCAATAATAACATTCTGCTAAGTTTCTCTTCAAAGTTGCAAACATCTATTTTCAAAGTGCAGTGTATGTGAACTGTGTGAACGTTTAGTACCAGTTCATGAGGTTGAAGGATCTAGCTTAAGTTTAAGAAAGTATGAACTCCTAAAAAGTAAGTGACAATAGGTCGAAGTCCTTCACAAGCTCTGCCCTACAAGGTCACTCACAGTGAGCACTGTGAGTCTGGGAGTTACTACCTAAGCTGAGTTACTGTCTTCATTCCAGAGGATAAAGGTGACCTATTTGTTTGTTTGTGTCACACCTGTTAGTAAACTCTCATTGAATATGTGGACTTCATCCTTAAGACAAAGTCTTTATATACACAAGGCCCTAGGTTCAATCCTCAATACTAGAAAAAGGAAAGATCACTGAGAGAAGAAAAGAAAAATGTAAAAAAGAAAATCTATAGTTCTATAAGTTACTGTATTTTTGAGGGATATTTGTAACCAGGTATATTTAAGTACAAGATCAACACATCTTTTGGAAGTTCATACAATATAAAGTCCATTTTTCAGTTGAAACCGGTCAAACAGGGTTTGAAATCTTTACTCCGTATAGGAATTAGGATATTTTCCTCTATAGCAACACATTTCCCTCCCCTGCACAATCTTACTGTTGGTTTCCCTGTGAACCAAGAGGAGACAAGCCTAAGAACCCGTCTCTGGTGATAATATCTCAACTTCTTTTCTTTTTTTATCTTCAGAAACTTCAACTGGAAGAAGAATCTAATTAGCATAATTTTACAAGAATTTCTCATATAAGATCATTATTTTAGAACTACCCATTCACTGACTAGAAAACATTTAAGTAGTTTAAGAAAATCTAAGCTCAAGAAAGAAAGTAGCATTTAAAACCCAAATCTTACCTGGAGAATTGAAAGGGAACAGCACTCCGGTAAGCCTTCTTGATTTGTACTCCTCTCCTCAAGGGATAACTGAATTGCAGCAGCCGGTGTTCTCAAACTCTAAGAGAAAAATCAGGAAGCTTGATCTGTGCACATAATGGCCTGCATAATGTAAAAAGCACCGTTTCTTGGCAACTAGAAAACAATCCTTTTCAATTAACTCACAGCAATTGGCCCACATTTGTTGTTACACAGAGTGAAGAAAATGTTTTAAGAACTGAAAAGAGCCTGGTTAAGAGCTCAACAAGAAAGTCAGATCAGTTTGTTCATTTGGAAAGCTTTTTTAATTAGGAGACTCCCTCTTTCCTAAGAGCAGCTATTGGCATACCTATCTCATTCAGGATTAGAATGTTGCAATTTGTCTAAACAATGAAAAGTAAATGGGTAGCTTCAGCAAACCACAGATTTGTAATGTTATTCTGACCTAGATCATTTTCAGTATGCTCTCCAGCTTGCATAGAGCCCCTGATGTTTATTAGGATATCCACATCAACTATCCTGTTATGCTTTTAGCTGTTGAAGACCACCTAGCCCCAACAGGCACCAGTTTAGCTAATAGGCAAAAGCACAGTTGATCAAGATTGACCTTATGCTGATTTGACGGTTTGGGAGAATTCATAGATATCTGTTGAAAACTGATGAATGTGAATAGTGCCTTGTAGTTCACATACATACTTGAGATTTCGTGTATCAATAAGGGCCCAGAGATATGGCTTCTCATATCAATAAGCCCCATATGGGGCCTGGAGATATGGCTCTACACTGGCTGTTGTTGGAGAGGATACAGGTTTGATTTCTAGCACCCTCATGGCTAACAATTATCTGTGACTCTAGTAACAAGTGACCTGATGCCCTCTTCTGACATCCATGGGCATTACATGACATGAGTGCACTTACACAGATGCAGGCAAAACACTCATACACATAAAATAAAAATATTTAAACAAGGGTCCATATATAGGACCCCAACCTTATCCATTTTTGAAAAAAATATTTTATTATTTTTATTTTATGTGTGTGAGTGTCTTGCCTGCATGCAGGTAGGTCCGCCTGTGTCATACAATGCCCATGATGCTCAGAAGAGAATGTCAGATTCCCTGGAACTGGAATTATGGACCACTGAGCCATCTTTCCAGCCCCAAGAATCAACTTTTTAAAAAGCATATTTGAGGAGTTAGAGAGGTAGTTTAGTGGTTAAGAGCACTGGCTGTTCTTGCAGAAGACCAGGGTTGGAATCCCAGCACATACATCCTGGCTAACAATCATCCATAACTCCAGTTCTGTCTTCCACAGGCACTGAATGACACAGGTGGACTTACATGTAGGCAATGTACTCATACAAATAAAATAATAATAAAAACAATAAACTATTTTTAAAAGCATATTTGAGATAGAAGCTATTCATACTTTTTTTTTTACTAAAAATTTCCCATTTGCCATACTGAAGTTTTAACTATGTAGTAAGTACAATTACATCTCCAAAATGAGAAGATAAGATGCATAATTTCCATACACAACCAAAGCCAAACTGGGTGAATTTTTTCCTTCATTGTCCCTCCACTTTACTAGGATCGAATAAAAATATGCTTTATCTTCATCAGCTCTTTTCATTTTTCCCCTTTTATGATGTGAATTTCTCTAAAAATTGTCTGCCTGATCTTGCTATCCTTGATGAGCAAATCTTATGAGAAGCTTAAAAATGTATCCCTTTTGAGGCACTATCTTAGTACAAAGAACTGTCTTTGTTGGTGGGAACTTAAGCCATTATTGTGAGCTGGTGAAGGTGATGTATTTGAGTAGACCTTCTGGCACCTTCAGCTCAGACTCTCGACAGCTATATACACTTTCCATTGGTAGATCTGGCTAGGATAATTTTACAAGTGTTACTTTAGTCTTAGTACTGTCTCTCCACTGACTTTAGGACCCCAGGGAGATTTGTTAAACATTTTGTATCTCTGTTCTTTCATTTGTCAAATAAAGGTAATAGTATTTATATCATAGGGGGTGTTGCGAGGATTGACTAAGACTATATATGTAAAGCTTCTTAAAATAATGCCCTGCAGATGGTAAAGGTTCAAAGTTAAGGCCTATTATTAGTATCATGTTGTTATTATCATTCCTGAATTTGGTAAATAATCTCAATATATTTATCACAAGATTCACAGGACTTTCTTCCTAAATTCTTGAAATATATGGTCACATTTTAAAACAGCAGCTGCAAATCCTAATATTGGAGAGAATTGCATGTGTTTGTGTATTTATTCTGAGCCCATTCGAACTTTGATTTTGTCTATTTAGAATGTAGATTTACCCTTATATCCCAGCCCAATCCATCATGCACTTGTCTCAGTCCAAATGCCATATCCTGCTTCTGCCAGGAAATAAGCCAAAATCACTAGCAAGATACTAAATAAACCAGTCTGTTCAGGAGGGACTTCGTTAGATGTTGGCTTGGAACTTGATAGGGTCTCTTTTTCTTTATTTCTGATAGTCTTGATTTGCCCTACTATCTTAAAATAGCAAATTATGTCATGAGAAATTAACCAGTGAAATCTGAAGAAAAAAAAAAAAGAGGACAAGTTTTGTATTAAAATGCTGAAAAGTGGTAAATTGTAACACAGATACTCTGGACAATGTCAGCTTGGTGTCTTCTAGAAGATCGGATAAGATATGGAGGCTGTGTTGCATGAGCTAGCTCAGGGGAACTGCTCCTTATCTAGAATTCCATATGGCCCCAGTTAGTCCTGGTCTATTACAGCTCCAAGGAGCCCCCCAAAAAGCCCAACCTGAACCTCAGGAAAACACAGCATGATAAATAGTATTTGTTGTAACTTCTGGGCAACTTTATCTGTAATTCAAATAAAATGTTGCAAAATAAGTTAGCATGGATATGTTAGCTTACTAATAAAAACAAAATTTATACACAAATATATAAATGTCATAGATGATCCTTCCAAAATTTATAAATGAAGCATTCAGATAAGTATTTTACAAATTGTTGAAGACTTGTACATCACTCCTGTGGAAAGTATTGAATGGTGGAGTATACCACACAGGGAATAATATCTTTTTAAACAGCAGTTTATAGGGTGTCAAAACCAAATAGTTCTGTGTTCTTTTTTGAGCAGAGGATTAGAGTTTAAGAGATTGTTTGGTCTTCCATCAGAAGTATGCTACTTCCATAACCTAGGATTCTAAGTTTCAAACTCCAATCCCAAAGATACTAATTGAATGTGTTGCAAGTAAAACCAAGGAATCTGCATTTCAGCATACTCCTGACACTGATGTCCTAGATTTAGAACCACACTTGGGAACTATGATTCAGGAAAACACAGGTAGCAAGTAGTCGAAGCTTACAGAATTCCAAGCAGAGGAAGAGGACCAAAAGGGGAAATTCTAGTTCCCTTTTTTTGAACCAGAGACTAGAATGGAGAATAGAGAATAGCACTTGAGAGGCAAACAGATATAGACAGACCTCCAACAGCTTCTTGTTTTGTAGCTGTAATACCATTTAAAATGTTCATAGATACCCAAGTCCTTGCAAGAAGCAACCAGGTTGGCCTCTCTGAGCACTGCATATTCCTCACTGGGCTGAACCTTCATGGCCTGTTGATTGTTCTTCAAGCACAGTGACTTCTACATCCTACATGAATTTCCTTAACTGTCCACCTTCTCAAAACCTTTGGGAGGTGAACCTTTCTAAATTCAACCCCCTCCCACCCTCACTGACATGTTCTCTTTCTCATGTATTACCACATTTGATAGTCTCATTCCTCAGTTTCTGTCTCCTTCATTAGACTGTGGGCTCTGGGTGGTAGGGATGTTGATTTGTCTTATTGACTACTATAGCCCTATCATCTAGAATGGTGCTTGGCATTTTGTAACTGTCATGCGTGGGATTAAAAATAAAATTTCGGCATTGCACGACACGGGTGCACAAACTTGCATGCAGACAGTACATTGATACACATACAGAAATAAATAAATGCCAGGCATGGTGGCGCATGCCTTAAAAAAATAAAATAAAAAAAAATAAATAAAAATAAAATTTGTGACATGAAGGGATGGGCTATAACTCAGTGATAGAGTACTTGCTTAGCTTTATGAGGCCCTAGGTTAAATCTTAGCATCTCAAAAAAATAAAAGAAAAACATAAAAATGGTTAAAATGTAAGCATGAAATGAATTATTCAGTACTAGAAATAAAATAAAAACTATTTTTAAAATTTGTCCTTCTAGGGAAAGGTCAAAGTAAGACACATTTTGAACTGTTACAATGCTGCCAGGTATATTTGTTTTCCACTACTCACAAAGGTAAGCATGGAGAGTTATTCTTTAACCCCATTGGGAGCTAAATATTGTGTCAGATTAGCCTTGGGGAATGAAAAACAGGAAACATTTTATCAGGGTACATAGATTTCATAAGCAATATTTTAAATGGTAATGTGAAAAGTGTTAATTGTTTTTGAGTACGACAGTGTCAAGGTGAAATAAAAATGAAATTTTGTGAAAGCCTTTAAAAGAATGTAGAAATTGGTCATTTTGCTCTATTTTTTTATGTACATGGCTAAAGTCACTTGTTGCAATTATTTGAACAAAATCATAGAAACAATCCTTTAGTAATAGAAATAATAATTCTGTTTAATAATGACAAACATTTTATAGGCAGGTACAATAATCAAATGTCATCCTTCCAAATTGCCTAACATATACAAATTAAAAACAAAGGGATTGATTTTTGTATATGGTGAGAGGTAGGGGTTTAGTTTTATTCTTCTACAAGTGATGGTGGATCAAAGACCTAAATGTGAAACCCAAAACTCTGAAAATGATAGAAGAAAATGTTGGTAGTAACCTACAAGACCTAGGTGTGGGAAAAGACTTTCTAAATCAGACAGCAGCTGCACAAAAAATAAGGACAACAATTGACAAATGGGACCTTATTAAACTCAAGAACTTCTGTACAGCAAAAGAAACAATCAAAGAAGTGGAGAGAAAACCCACAGAGTGGGAGGAAACCTTCAGCAGTAATACAAATGATAGAGCATTAACATCCAGAGTGTATAAACTACTCAAATAACAAAGGAGGCAGAAAACAAATGACCCACTCAAAAGATGGAGTAACGAGCTGAACAGAGACTTCACAAATGAAGAAGTAAAGATAGCTGAGAAACATCTTTAAAAGTTTTCAACATCTCTAATAATTAAGAAAATGCAAATTAAAACCACCTTAAAATTTCACCTTACTCTGGTAAGACTAGAAAACAAAGCATACCAAATGCTGAAGAGGTTGTAGGAAAAGGGGAACAGTCATCCCCTGTGGGTGGGAATGTAAACTCATGCAACCCCTATGGAAAGCAGTGGAGAACTCTTAAGAAACTGAAAATGAGCCTTCCACCTGACCCAGTCATACCACCCCTGTGTATAGACCCACAAGACTCATCTTATCGCAAAGATACATACACATCTATGTTCACTGCAGCTCTCTTCACAATAGCAAAGAGCTGGAACCAACCCAAGCATCCCTCAACCAACGGGTGGATAGAAAAAATGTGGTACATCTCACGATGTAATTCAATGCAGCAGTAAAGAAAGATGACATCATGAACTTTGCAGGTAAATGGATGGAACTCAAAACCATTATGCTAAGTGAAGTACCAGTCCCAGAAAAACAAATGATGAATGGTATCCCTCATTTGTGGATGCTAGCACCAAATCCCTAGTTGAAAGGCAAGCTGAGAAACATTAATGTTATATTTCTTTTTATCTGAAAGCAACTGTGCTGTTATAATCTGAATCCTTTAACAGGCTCTAGAATTAACTTACCACTTATTTTCAGACTCTAATTGTGGTGTATGGATGGAGGGTATGTATTCATATTTTAGAGTAATATAAAATTAAAGGGAAAAATGTGAACTCCTAAACATATTTTGGAATTAACATACAGTTTATTTTCAGAGGTCATAATTTAGTTATATATGTGATGTATATATATAGGCATATTTTGGAGCAATACAAATGGGAAGGAACAACAACACAACAAAAGGACTGGGTCAAAGAACTGACTGAAACAGTTAACCTCTGCCCAAACAATAAACCTCTGCAGAGAAAAACTTTAAAAAGACTGAGAAAAAGATGCAGGACATGTATGGCAGAATGGATAAACTGGGGTGGGGTGGGAGACATGGAAAAGGGAGTGTGTCTAAATTGGACTGAGAAATAATGTATGAAATATACAAAACATAAATAAAACTATTTTATAAAAAATAAAAACAAAGGGGACCTCACTATTTCATTTTAAAAGCAAGAAAAACCTAGCCTGCTTCAAAAATCTCTTCCTCTCTTCCCAGAATAAAATGAAAATACTTCTGAAGTTGCTTGCAATGAGAATAGCCTGATATCTTTCCATCTGTTCTACCTAGTAGACCCTGAACCTTGTTCAAAAGACAAGCCTCTGTCATTAGCTATATAAAAGTGCTAGTGGGGTGCTGAGAGAAGAGCTTAGTCAGTAAAGTGCTTGTCTTATGAGGACCTAGGTTTGATCCTCAGAACCTGTTTACAAATTTGGAGCACTGTAATGCATCTGTAATCACATATCTGGGGAGGTGGAAACAGGTGAATTCTTGAGGTGCATTGACTAGCCTGGCCTTATCAGGGGAACCCTAGGACAGTGGGAGACCTGTCTCAAAAATCAAGTTTGACAGTGCCTGAGAAGGAAAAACAACCACGGTTTTCCATGGGCCTCCATGTTACTCCCCCCCCAGGTTCTGGTGGGAAGAGGGTGCAAAAATATTGAAATGGGAATTGAAGGGAAAGAATGTTTCTGACTTCCAGCTTTGTTCTATATACAAAAGACAAGTGACTTTCAAAATTGTATCTCCATATGTGCCCTGTCACTCCATTCCTCCTTCATTCCATTTTTGAATCTTAAAAATCAAAGTCCTATAATCAGTAAATTAGTAAGTAACCATCACATCTATACTTCAACACTAACAATATTCCCTATATGCTCTTGCAAAAACTCTCTCTCTCTCACTCTCTCTCTCACTCTCTCTCTCTCTCTCTCTCTCTCTCTCTCTCACACACACACACACACACACACACACACACACACACGCTAAACCTATTTAAAATTTGTGGAGATCTCCTGAGTCCAGCTGAGGCAAGCACAGCTCTCTTCACAATAGCTAGGAGCTGGAACCAACCCAAATGCCCCTCAACTGATGAGTGGATAGAGAAAATGTGGTACATCTACACAATGGAGTTCTATGCAGCAGTAAAGAAAGACAACATCATGAGTTTTGCAGGAAAATGGCTGGAGCTAGAGAACATCATGCTGAGTGAAGTAACACAGTCCCAGAAAAACAAACGACGAATGGTATCCCTCATCTGTGGATGCTAGTGCCAATTACCTAGTTGTAAGTATTTCTTGTGCATGGCCCCTTGAGCTTTTGTCCAAAGCAGCTGGGAGTGATGCATATTGGAAACAACAACAACAACAACAACAACAGAAAAGACTGCATCGAAGAACTAACTGAAACAGTGAACTTCTGCTCAAAACAGTCAACTTCCTCATGGAGAATATTGGGAAAGACTGAGAAAGAGATGAAAAGCATGTTTGGCAGAATGCATGAGTTCTGGTGGGGTGGGGGAATGGGGGGACATGGGTCTAGATTTGATAAAAAAAATAAAAATAAATAAATTAATTAAAAAATAAAATAAAATTTGTGTTCACTTCTATCTAATTTGTTAACTATGCGCTTTTTATCAAGAACTGACAGGTTAATTGCATGTGATGTATTATTTAATCCTTAAAACAATTCTATATGGTCAAAATAACCCTATCCCTTGTTACAAATGATGAAAATAAGCCGTGAAGAGGTGAAGTAAATTTCCTAAAGTCAGTTATTCACCAGAGAGATCAAAACCAAATTTAACTAACTCTGAAATCCATGCTTTCCAGCTACCAGGCTGTCTGTATTGCTTCCATTCAATCCCTGTTATGTCCAACAAGCAATTCTTTTTGGAACTCCCTGCTGCTTTTTTTATGCTAAATAATGACACAAATTACAGTGCTTGATAAAGCTACTGCTTATGACTCTTTGAATGGATTTCATTAGTACAAGTAATGGAGGTGGTGTTTAAACTCCATCAAGTGCTTAAGGACAAAAAGCAAATATTTTCATGCATGGTCTTATATAATGATTTACAATTTAGACCTAATCCTTTTAGCCCAAAGATGGAAGACTGACATTCTAAACAAATCTCATTGTGCTGTTTTGTGCTGCCATAACAAGAATTTAAAGGATAGTTCTTGCTGGCAGATGGACTCGTTGGCATCACTATACACGGAGCACAGAGAGTGTTTTGTTTCAGAGCACTGAAACAGGAAGACTGACATTTCTCAGTAGATATTTCCACTTATAAGCATGTAACTGGCTAGCTAGGAGTGTTAAGGGACAATAATAAAGGATTTTAAAGCTTTTGTCTGGTCTATGATTTTTAAAAAGTCCACTCACTGAAACTTGTCCTAGCTTATAAGTCTAGGAAATTTGTGGAGGTACACAAGTCTCTAGTTCTTCTCCACACAAGAAAATTGAAGGACACTTTCATACGTAACACAGAATAAAAAAAGACATTCAGCTGAATATTTGTGTACCTGATGTTGGTCCCTAGATTAGCATCCTTGAAGAACACCTGTACTTCTTTTAGTTCACTTACTTGTCATGATATATGAGACTTCAACAAGGTTATCCCAACATTGTATGTTCTTGTAGTATAGGAAACTGTATTGTAAATAAAAGGGTTAATAATGTAAGACTCTCTCTTGAGTCTAGAATTTAAAAAAATTATATTTTTTATTTGTATGGATGGATGTATTGTCTGCATGTATATAAGTGCACCTATATCATGCAACACCAGTGGATGCCTAAGATTCCCTGGAACTGGAGTTACAGAGGATTGTTAGTTGCCATGTGGGTGCTGGAAATTGGTCCCTGGTCTTCTGCAAGTGCAGCCAGTGTTCTTAGCTACTGAGCCATCTCTTCAGCCCCTGAGCCTAGAATTTTTTAAAAAGGTGCCAAGAGAATACGAGCCCCCCATTATTTCTAGACAAGCAGGTGGTTATGTTATTCACAGGAGTCACTTGTGAACTAGCAGTGTTATCTCCTACCTTTGAGAGGGTCCCAAGGATAGAAACCATATTCAAGTCTCCACAGTTTTAGCTTCACCCATGTAATTCTTTTTTCCCCTACCCCAATTCATTTATTTCAGCAAATACTCATGTCACATTCCCTATGTGTCTGGCACTGTCATAAGGGTGTGATTGTAACTATGTTGCTTATAGAATAAAAGATGTTATGTAACTTCTAAAGCCAGAAGTTACATCTTATTCATGAGAACACTCCAACCTGAGGTGCTGTGTTGTCATGTTCAAGTCCAAGTACTGGAGGCTGCAACATGAGTGAAGCTAAGCTATATGTAGGATCACTAGAAGAGAACTCTTGTTGAACTGAGATGAGTTCCCAGTTGACATCAAATGAGATCAGTAGCTGTGAGCTTTGGACATGGAGTCCAGTAGAGCTTTCAATGACTGGGGCCCTGGCCAATGTTTGTTTACAACAAAGGACTTCTGTACAATCAACCCACTTGAGTCATTCCAAGAATTACTATCAAGCTAATCATAAGCAAAGCAAGCTAAATGCTGGTTTAAGTGAGCAGTTTTAGGTGGATTTGCTATATACTAATAGATAGCTGTTACCTGAAGTTAAGCTATTATCAGGACCAGTAAGCATCACAGACACTATTGCTGAAGTCCTGAAGGAGTGTAAAATATTAATAAGGTCTAGAAGATAGGAGATCTTGAATATGTAATATCTAAAAGGTTGAGAAATCTGTCACCTATAGAAAATAGAAATGTACCTAATGAACCAATTGATCCCAATGATACTACTGTTCTAAGTGTTGAAATGAGATTTTTTTCTTCTTATTTTCTTATTTTTGAGAGTCTTCTCTGGAAGATATTAGAGATGAGAAATAATTTTAGTCTCAAACCCAGCAAATCCTGGCACATTTTTGTTCTCATTCTGCTTAAAAATGTGATAATGTCTTCTTTAACCCATTTTTTTATTTTCCATGTATGATGTCCAGATAAAAGAAAATCTCACTGGTCGTGGTGGCACACGCCTTTAATCCTAGCACTTGGGAGGCAGAGGCAGAGGCAGACAGATCTCTGTGAGTTCAAGGCCAGCCTGGTCTACACAGTGAGCTCCAGGCCAGCTGGGACTAAAAAGGAAGACCCTGTCTCAAAAATACCAAAAAAAAAAAAAAAAAAAAAAAAGAAGAAGCTTAAAGAATTTTTTCCATGGAAGACTCATAAGGAAATACAAGCTAGAAATTTTTGAGATCAGTTTTGCAAAAGAACACACAGTTCAAGTAAATTTTTGTTATTTTTATTATTATTATTTTGAGACAGGGCTTCTGTCTCAAAACAGCTCTGGCTGGTCTAGAACTCACTGTGTAGACCAGGCTGGCCTTGAACTCACAGAGTTGCCCACTTGCCTCTGGCTCCCATGCCTTGGGAATTAAGGTGCCTTCCACCATGCTTGGCCTATTTTTAATATATTAAACTAAATCAAACTATCATACTATTTTATTACCTTGAATGATACAAGTTGTAAGTGACGGTTATATTTTCCTTGTTTACCTCTCCAGACACTGAAATATAACATTTTGTGTAAAAAAAAAATGTGCTTTTCCTGATAAAAAGTCCCTACTACATTCTTTGTTGCATTAGAGACCCTTTGATGTTGGACATAATTTGAATCAGTTGCTGAATACACACTGGAACCCCAAAGAAAGCTGTTAAGCTGTCTACAATAAGCTAGACACATAACCAAGGAGTCCACTTTAAAGAACAAACAAAAAGATTCTCAGTCGAAAGGAGCACTCTGAGGTGCAATCATGGTAGGTTTTTGAAACAGGGATGTGAACGAATTTAAGAGAAAGTTTATAGGATTTGGCATTAGGAGGTTCACATGACCTCAGCCCTGACAACTTTACTTCCATGATGAAACCCTTGACTGCATTAAAAGGAACCCTGGGTACTGTGGAGAGCTGCTGGGACTTGTATATGGACTTGCCCACCGTGTATCAACAGAAAGGAGAAAAGCTCTTTGGAAATGTGTTGATACCAGAGTCCTTGCAGTAAGCCATATGACAAGGTGCTGGTGAGCAGTTTGGAAAATCAGGTTTAGTCAAAGCATGTTATTACAAGAGCAGTGTACAGTAAGGCATCATTAGGAAAGCTTTAGAACTCACGGGGCATCTAAATTCTCCTCATTAACAAAGCTTTACTCAAGAAGCAGAGGATGGAGCATATGTGACAGATGTCTTTATGAAACAAATTCAAACAGAAAGTTGAACTAGAAGCTCAGGCAGACTTGGGGCATTGATGACGTTAGTTAATAGTTTTCCCAATAAGTAAAACTGTCTCCTAGTAGGGTGAGAGGGACCAATCTTTAAACTCCAGTTTTGTAAAAAAATCTGTAAAAATTGGGGAGCCTCAGTGAAAGACTATACTGACTAATTAACTTTTAGTATGTGAAATCTGGTGATAAAGTGGTTAGCTGTCATTTAAGAAGAGACCACCTCTTCTTCACTTTTCAAATTTGGTTATAGAAAATGAGTGCTTTTTTAAGTTAATTTTTATTGAGCACATTTCTTAATCAAATTTAGACTCATTCCCCTAGCCATGCCCACCCCTCACACCCCTTGTCCCCTGCCAGAGCTCATGGATTCTATCATACATGTTAAGTCCTGTCTTGCATCTTTTTCTCAGTCTTTTATAACCTTTTCAATCCAGTTTACTGTTTTGGTCAGTTCTTTGAATAGGTTTTTTTCTCTCTTTTTTTGTTCCCTTTAATTTTATATTATTCCAAAATATGCATATATACACTCCACGCATAGATCAAAATTACAAAATCTGAAAATAAACTATAGGTTAATTCCAAAACACATTTAGGGATTCACATTTTAACAGTAGAGTTGTGTGCAGGTAAAAAGAAGTATAACTTTACATTCTCTTTTTTTTAGAATATGAATACATATCTTCTACCCACATATGGTAATTATAATGTGTGAATACAAGTGGTAGGACAATTCTAGAGCCCATTAAGAGATTCATATTATAATAGCACAGTTGCTTTCAGATACAATGAAATATAATAATAAAGTTGCTCAGTTTGCCTGCCACCTTGGGATTTGGTGTTAGCATCCACAAATGAGGGAAACCTTTTTTTTTTTTTTTCCTTTCTTTCTGGGACTGTGTTACTTCACTTAGCATAATGGCTTCAAGCTCCATCCATTTACCTTCAAAGTTCATGATGTCATCTTTCTTTTGTTTTCTTTCTTTATTTTTGAGGAGATTCTGCAATATAAGACCACAGTTGTTTGCAGATCACATTGACGTTGCTCAGTTTGCCATACAATTAGGTAATTGGTGCTAGCATCCACAGATGAGGGATACCATTCATCTTTTGTTTTTCTGGGATTGTGTTACTTCACTCAGCATGATATCTTCTAGCTCCAATAATTTACCTGAAAAGTTCATGATGTCATCTTTCTTTACTGCTGCATAGAACTCCATTGTGTAGATGTACCACATTTTCTCTATCCACTCATCAGTTGAGGGGCACTTGGGTTTGTTCCAGCTCCTTGCTATTGTGAAGAGAGCTGCAATAAACATGGCTGTGCATGTATCTCTGTAGTAAGATGAGTCTTGTGGGTACATACCCAGGAGTGGTATGGCTGGGTCAGGTGGCAAGTTCATTCCAAGTCTTCCAAGGGTTCTCCTCACTTCTTTCCATAGTGGCTGTAAGAGTTTACATTCCCACCAGCAGTGGATGAGTGTTTACCCTTTCCCCACAACCTCTCCAGCACTTGGTATCATTTGTTTTCTTGATCCTAGCCAGTCTTATTGGAGTAAGATGATATCTTAAAGTGGTTTTGATTTGCATTTCCTTAATGATTAGTGATGTTGAACACTTCTTGAGGTGTTTCTCAGACATCTCTAATTCCTCACTTGTGAAGTCTCTGTTCAGTTCTTTGCTCCATCTATTGAGTGGGTCATTTGTTTTCTTTTTTCTTTGTTTTTTGAGTAGTTTATATATTCTGGAAATCAATGCTTTGTCAGATGTATCTGCAGTGAAGGTTTCCTCCCACTCTGTGGGATTTCTCTTCACTTCCTTGATTGTTTCTTTTGATGTACAGAAGCTTTTGAATTTAATGAGGTCCCATTTGTCGATTGTCCACCTTAATTCTTGCCCAACTGCTGTCAGATTTAGGAAGTCTTTTCCTACACCTATGTCTTGTAGTCTGCTGCCAACTTTTTCTTCTATAGCCTTCAGAGTTTGGGGTTTCACATTGAGGTCTTTGATCCATCTGGAGTTGACTTTTGTACAGGGTGAGAGGTAGGGGTTTAATTTCATTCTTCTGCAAGTGGTGATCCAGTTTTGCCAACACCACTTGCTGAAGATGTTGTCTTATTGGCCCCCTTGTCAAATAGTGACTGAAATTGTATGTGCTCAAGTTTGGATCTTCGGTTTTGTGCCATTGGTCAACAGGTCTGTTTTTGTGCCAGTACCAGGCTGTTTTTATGACTGTTGCCCTGTAGTATAGTTTGAAGTCTGGTATAGAGATCCCCCCTGTGTAGCTCTTTTCACTCAGGTTGCTTTGGCTATTTGGGGTCTTTTGTTTTTCCAAATGAAATTAAGGACATTTTTTTTTCCAAGCCTGTGAAGAAACTCTTGGGGATTTTAATTGGGATTGCGTTAAATCTATACAAGAGTTTGATGTCATCTTTCTTTACCTGTAGGAAGATCCAGTTTGAATTTATGGTTAGTTCTCAGCTAGCACCCCTTAGGGCACGATGTGGATGGGAATCAGGGGATTTCTCTGACCCCACCCCATGAAGAAGCAGACAACATTGCCTAGGTGTGTAATGCTGGGTGGGACAATGGTGTGCAGTGGCGTGGAATTGGGGGCCTGTGATTGGCCCTGGGAGTTAACGTCATTTGGCTTATAAAAGCAGGCTGTAGCAGGCAATAAATAGAATTCTCCATTACCATCATTACAGAATTCCCGGCCATCATTATTTTTTTGCACACATACAGACCAAAGCAGGCCTGCATTTCATTTGGGTGGCCAGTGGGTTGGAAAGGGGTCCTTGGACCGCCAACCTGGATAGCTGGTGTGGTGAAGTGAGTTGTGAGTGGACATAGGCTGAAGACAGGCCATCAGCCATCAGCCTGAAATTCCTGTCCAGGGGCCAGCAGGCTCTGGGAAGGTGGGGAATCACGGCCAAGATGGGAAATGTTCTGTTGTCCCAGGCTAAGGGCTGGAGTTGGAGGGACCTCTCAGGTCGGGTTATAGAAATAGCCGGCTGGTCTCTGTGTTGAGTGGCCAGGTCCCTACAGTGGCCACCGGTGGGAACTGTGCTCCCTTTCCCTTAGCAGGATTGTGTTGTACCTGCTCATCACAAAGAAACTTCCTACATTTAACACTGCATAGAACTCCATTGTGTACATGTACCACATTTTTGCTATCCAGTCATCAGTTAAGGGGCATTTGGGTTGGTTCCAGGTCTTTGCTATTGTGAAGAGAGTTGCAATAAACATGGATGTGCATGTATCTTTGCAGTAGGTAAGTGCATCTTGTGGGTATATACCCAGGAGTGGTATGGCTGGGTCAGGTGGTAGGCTCACTTTGAGTCTTTACTCCATCTTTTGAGTAGGTCATTTGTTTTCTTCTTTGTTTTTTAAGTAGTTTATATATTCTGGATGTTAATGCTCTGTCAGATGTATCAGTGGTGAAGGTTTCCTCCAACTCTGTGGGTTTTCTCTTCACTTCCTTGATTGTTTCTTTGGCTGTACAAAAGCTTTTGAGTTTGATGAGGTCCCACTTATCAGCTATTGTCCTTATTTCCTGTGAAGCTGCTGTTTGATTTAGAAAGTCTTTTCCTTTGCCTTTGTCTTGTAGGTTGCTGCCAACTTTTTCTTCTATCACCTTCAGGGCTTTGGGTTTCAGGTTGAGATCTTTGATCCAAATGGAGTTGATTTTTGTACAGGGTGAGAGGTAGGGGTTTAATTTTGTTCTCTACGAATGGTGATCCAGTTTGCCAGCACCATTTGCTGAAGATGCTGTCTTTTCTCCATCAAGCTCTTTTGGCCCCTTTGTCAAATATGAGGTGGCTCAAGTTATATGAGCTCAAGTTTGGATCTTCAATTTTGTTCCATTGGTCAATGGTTGGGGGGGTGGGAAGATTTGGGGGTGGAAGGGTGGAGGGGTGGGGGTTGGGTCTGCAGGCTGTACCCCACCTGGCCACCAAATGTGTGTGCGCCACTGTCTGTCCCTCTATCCATGCACACGGTCCTTCTCTGTGGTTCTAGCAGTGGGTGGCAGATGCCAGATGCGCCCCTGGCCACCAAGTGTCAATATGAGTATTTTCTAGCAAATTACACTTGCTTCTCTCCTTAGCCATCCAGGAACTAAAGTCAGAAAATAAGGAAGGCTCAAGGAGCTAAACCATCCCTGCAATAAAAACTGCTCTTTCTTTTTGTAGTAGGCTGGAATCATGCGGGAAGGGACTGAAAAACAAAGCAGAAGCTGATGTTCTTTGCCTATACGAAGGTGTCATTAGTAATTCTTGATTCAGAAATTAGAAAAAGCAATAAAAGTATGGTGAGAATTGTGCTTTTTCAGCCCCTATACTCTTGAATGCTAGGATATTTAAGCTGGAACAACTAGATACTCATATATCACAAGAGATGTCTATGATGTAGAAGTGTGGTGGTTTGAAGATGGTTTGTCCTCCAGGGGCTCATGTGCTGGAGGTTTGCTCTTGTGCATGCTATCAATTTGCAATTCCATTCACCTTATTTTGGCTTATATTATCTTTAGTAGATATGACTGTTCAAGGTTGGGCATTATGACTTCCAAAGCCATGAGTCAAAATAAATTTCTTTGGCTTGTAAATATTTGGTCCAAGACATTCTGTTTACAGCCACATTAAAAGAGGCTAAGACGAAAATCCTGCTGTTGGCTGGGGCCCTCGCAGTATTGGCATGGGTAAATAGCACTGTGTAGGAGAGAGTGAGAAGCTTTCAGAGTCCAAGTGATAGGGTAGGGCCAGAAGGACCATCTCAGGGACCAATCAAAATCCTCAAGAAGAGTGGAGATCTGACTGGGCTCAGCAGAGGAAGAGGAGGCTTGGGTGCTACTCCTATTTTAAAGTACAACCTGGCCTGTCATCCCTATAGCACTAATTAATCCCTATTTCATTTAATTGCAGTTTTAAAATTTATAACATACATATATTTTCCTTCTTGAATATTTTCATCTGTCTCTTACCATTGGAATATGAACTTTGGAAAACAGCAATGTTTGTGTTCATTTTTCTCTTTTTTTTTTTCCTTTTCTTCCTTTCCTTTTCTTCTGGCATATCACAAATATCAAAACAGTTTGTTGCACCTAATATCTATCAAATAAATATTTATGGTCTTAAAAGGAAGAAAGAAAGAGAGAAGAAATGAAGACAAGATGAAGAAGAAAAGAAAGATGCAACCTCTCTAACTTTTAAAGTTAAATACCATATTTGGGCTGAACTTTGTGGCAGCTGAACTGAGTCCCAGCACTCAGAAGACAGAGACAGAGGCACGTGGATCTGTGTGAGATCAAGGCCGGCCTGATCTACATAGTTCTAGGCCAGCTATGGCCAAAGAGAGACCCTGTCTCAAAAAAACAAAAGCCGAAGCCAAACAACAACCTCAAAAATGCTGAGGCTTGATGTTTTTCTGCAGTAAACTCCAGTTTCCTTTTTGTTTTGCTTTTATAGAACATGTAACTGCTCTCAAAATCCAATGCCCCAGCAGTTTTCTCTTATGTGTTTATTTATGTGGTGAGCCTTTTAGAAATATTTTTACTGCAATTTTCTTTTTTCTTTCTGTTTCTCTACATAATGTGGTTTCCTTCCTTCTTCTGTCTGGTATTTATGTGACTATACATGGGGCTCACAGTGGGAGTCTGGGTTGTCAGCATGTATGTCTACATACATCCCTGGAAATGCTATATCAAAATACATGTATGTTTCATCTCTAGATGAATTTACCGCTTTCTTCATATTCTGAAGCAAGTAAATAGTTCATTAAATATTAATGCAACATTGATTGTATTCATAAGGCAATTTAATATTTAAAATGTGCGTCTTGGTTTCAGAGTGCTGAGTAACCCCTTGCTCTGTTAGTATTATATGATTTTCAGTATTAATCAACACTCTGAGTCACTATGTCTTATGTAAAATGTGTGTTAATACTGGCCTCATTGCTCTTGGTTAGCACAAATGATAATACATCATTGGGACTTAGCAGAAGATATACTTAGCAAAACACTCAAAAAAAAACCACTCATTATTAGTACAATGGAAAGATGCTTAGAAGCAAACTCAATGTCATTGATTAATTTGGAAAATGGTCTCTTTCCCATGTTTAGTTTCCTCCATTGAAAAGATTCCTTATGTCTGACAAGAAAAGAATTCAGAGGCTGTGAACATTTCCAAGAATTCTGCTCACATCAAGAAGTGTTTCCCCAAATTGTGCATGTGACTGTTGGTCCAAATTGTCTGATGGCAGGCACATCTCTGCAGATCTCTGTAATCCTCTACAGCAGCTTTTCGTGGTTTGTACTTGCAGGCTCTTAATGAATTTAACATTTACTAACATTAAAAAAGTAAAACATATATCCTATTTAAAATTTGTTATTAATACTCAAAGTAGTTTCCCTTTGCAGTTATTCAAATTAAATTCCCAGATTATATGATATAGCATGAAAATTACATTCTACACATAGACTGACCATATAAAATTCTTGGAATATAAGATAACTTAAATCCCTTGGAAAATCTGTTTACTCACAAATATAAATACTTTCACTTTGTTACCACACACACTTACACACACACACAAACAAAATCATACATATATAAATTGGGGAGAGAGAGAGAGAGAGAGAGAGAGCAGTGATCACATTTTTCAGTGATTTATGCTCAGAATTAGAACACTTTGTCACACAGAAGCACTAACAGTAAGACCAGAACATGCCACAATGGTGCCCACCCCTAACTGTCAGTTGTGGTATAGATCTTCTCACCTATCAATGGACATAGTATTATGGCTTTGAAAGATCAATACCCAGGGATGTTTTTCAGATTCAAGCTGATCTCCTCCAGTTGTTTCATAACAATGTTTTCCCTGCTACCAACTTTCTTCTACCTCCATCTCGATTCATATAGGCTAATTCACTTCCTCTACTATCAGTCTTCACTGGATGTTCTAGGTTATTATCATTTATTACTGGTTTAGATTGACCTATCAGCTTGACAGGACATAGAATCACTGAGTAAAAGAGCTTGTGGACATGGTTGTGAGGGATTTTCTTGATTAGAATAATTCAGATGGGAAGACTCACACTCACTGAAGAAAAGGAAGGAAGCTGAATAGTAGAATTCATCTCTCTGTGGATGCAACGTGACCAGTTGCTTCAAGTTCCCGCCATTATGACTTTCCCACTGTGATGCTGTCTCCTTGACTGTGCACCAAAAGAAATGCTTTTGTCAACGGGAACAGTCACCAGTATAGAATATGGCCATATTTTTCTGTTAACTCTGGGGTGAGTAGCAATGGCAAAAGTATGGACAGGACAAGATGAAGATCCCACGTCTCACCTCACTCCTTAGAGAACTCTCAGCAATAATTTACAAGTGTCACAAAGGTTTTGAAGCATACTGTTTTTCCTTCATTTTAACTATGCCTGGATATTATTTTGTGATTTCTTCATAGTTTCTGTGTTTTAAGGTTTGCACATGAAGTGGTTTAGTTACTAAATCCACTAAAAAATGATTGACTTGGAGACAAGTTTAGAGTTGGATTTCTTTAAAAGGACGAAATTGGCAAGATTTTTACTGGCATCATTTTCCAGACAACAATAAGCTAACATGCTATTTAAGTCTGCCTCACGAAGTGGAACACCATCTACAAGTACGTTCATCAACCCTGGGAAGGGATTGTGCACATTCAGACAGTCTGAAGCGGATTGAAATGCTGCTAGAATGCTTTTGTGGCATTAGTCCACAGCTCATGCCTTCCTAATCACTCTTTGGCTTGCAGAGTAAAGCACCATGCACTTTCTTCTTTCAGAGTTCAAAGTGTAATTCATAACCACTCCACTGGCTCTGTGAAGAAGTTAAGCAAAACTGTGCTCAGTCCTTCATTATCTTTGAATTCATTATGCTCCTTGGAACACATTGAATTCAAGCCATCAAATTTGCCTTTTGGGATGCTTTTCTTTCACAGATCAATGTTTCTCAAAACTATACCTTTAAAAATTGAAAATGGCATTCTAGTTAGACAAAGCAGATGCTTTTCTTTTCTTTCAACAGTCACATCCATAATAATATCAGAGGTTGTATTTTAAAACACTGGAGGAGAACTGGCAATTTTTGTCTTGCAGATGATGAAAGTTGGGCTCTGTTGTTGAGGACCATGTATTTTGTAATGATAGTGAGCCCTAATTCATAAAATAATGCACATAAACTTGGACAGTGGCCAGGTTAAGGATGAAATTTTAGCAGTTATTGAAACTTTGCATTTCAAAGCACTTCTTAGGAAATAAAAGCCACACCCTTCCACACCACATATATTGTTCCCTTTTATTACCTTCTACCCCTCCTAACATTAATGAAATATGACCCAGAGATTTATCTCTACAGAACGACTGGCAAAATCAACAGGGACGATTCACTCACTAGATGTTTATTGACTATGTACGAAAAGCTCTGTCATAGACCATCTAAATCTAGAAAACGTGAGAGGTAGGTTTTATTTTCTAAGTGTTTTTAGTTCACAAAGAACACAAATACTATGCTATCAGGAAGAAAAGGGGCCTTTTTAGTTCAACCTAGAAAACAGAAGAACAATCCTAGGATCCTAGAGATGTTACAGAAATCTACTAATGCAGCCCGTGGTCTTTTCACCACCACTTCCTGTACTCTCCACACCAAACTCCTACGGATACACACAGGCACAAAGTCTGAGGACTTGTTTTCTTGTAGCATATGCTTTTAAATTTATACACAGATGTCTTGTCTGAGGACCCTTCCATGCTAAGCATAAAATAAATTGTATTGACTTAGATACAAATCTCGTGCTTTTGTTTTACTCAAACTCTTGTATATATTTGGTCTCCTTTAATGTTAACAATGGGCTGTCCATGAAGATTATTCATTTTTAAAGGAAACAGACATACAGAATCTGTTATCCAACATTTCAGATATGTCATTAATTATAAAACTCAGTTTAAAAAACAACAACATGGGGCTGGAGAGAAGGTTGAGTGACTAAGAGCACTGGCTGCTCTTGCAGAGGGCTCAGGTTGGATTCCCACATGGAGCCACATGGCAGCTAACAAGTGTTAATTCCAGTTCCAAGGGATCCGACACCCTCTTCTGATCCCCACAGGCATTGCACAAATGGGTGCACTTATGTGCACGCAGGCAATACACTCCGACACATAAAATAAAAACAAAGGACCACAACAGAGACTGCCCCTTACTCCCCTGCAGCCGGAGCACCCCACTCTCTCCCTGCACTGGGTCTCCCTTCCAGTCTTGGCCCCAGGCCCATTCTTGCTGTTCCATCTCACCTGTCTGGACTAGCTTCCTAACCCACAGGAGCTTAATCCTCTAGTGAATGATATCAGACCCTCTACAGGCTGTCCCCCACCCCCACCTCCACCTCATCCTTGGTCTCTAGCTAAGCCTGACTCAGAACTGCCTATCTCCCTGGTAAATCAGATACCGGCTCACGCCTTGATTACCTTGCAGTCTGAGCAGCTCCACTCTCTCTCCACACTGGGTCCTCATTCTAGAGTTGGGCTCAGGCCCAGTCCCTCTCTTTCCATCCCAGATCTCTGTACTACTCTCTTAGTCCAAACCTGCCCATTGTATTCTGATGCCCTGCACTCAGACCACCTCAGTTCTCCAACTTCATTTGTTAGACTCTCTACATGTGTTCCCACACCAGTCTTACCCTTGGTCCCTCTCCTGATCGGCCAATCACAAACCTACCTACTACCCAGACTACCCTACTACCCTGCAGAAACTTGAAACAAACACCAAGTAACTTCACACATGAGAAAAAGGCACCCAAGCTACATAAAAACAACAACAACGACAACAAAAAATTTCAATGAAACAAAGGCAGAATAGAGTTTACTATCGGATACTCAACCAACAAAAAGGAAATTAAAACAGCAATACAAAACCTTGCAACTAAAAACTACCAAGGCCCAGCCCAAACAGATTCACAGCAAAGTTCTACCAGATAGTCAAAGAAGATCTACAACTAATACTGTTTAAATTATTCAAAAGACAGAAACAGAGGGCGAATTCCCAAACTCCTTCTTATGATGCCAACATCTCTCTAACACCAAAACCAGGTAAAGGTATAAGAACAAAAAAGAAAACTATAGACCCATATCCTTAACGAACAAAGATACAAAGATTCTGAACAAATTTTTCACAAAGCCACATATGGACACACATCAAAAAGATCATCTACCATGACCAACTTGGCTTTATTCCTGAGATGCAGGGATGGTTCAATGCATATAAGTAAAAAAATGTAATAAATCGTATAAAGGAACTCAAAGATAAAATGACAATGTCATTTGTATAGATGCAGAAAAGGTCTTTGAAAAACTCCAACATGTGTCTATGTTAAAAGTCCTAGAGGAAATTGGACTAGAGGGAACACACCTCAACATAATAAAGCTATGTACAATAAACCCATGGCCAACATCATTCTAAATGGAGAAAAACTGGAAGGATTTTCATTAAAATAAGGAACAAGGTAAGGCTGTCTACCTTCTCTGCTCCTTTTTTTAAAAAATTTTATTTATTTTTATATGTGTATGAGTGTACTGTCTGCATGTAGGTTTGTGCACCCATGTCATGCAATGCGGCGGAGGTCAGAAGAGGGTCTCGGATTCCCCTGGAACTGGAGTTCTCCCGGAACCGGAGTTTCAGACGGTTCTCAGCCAGCCATGTGGGTGCTGGGGATCGAACCCGGGTCCTCTGTAAGAGCGGTTGGTGCTCTTAACCGCTAGGCCATCTCTCCAGCCCCATCTCTCTGCTCCTTTTTAATACAGTGCTTGAAACTCTTGCTAGAACAGTAAGAAAAGAGAATGAAATTAAAGGATTATTAATTAAAAAAGAAGAGGTCAGGGCTGGAGAGATGGCCTAGCGGTTAAGAGCACTGACTGCTCTTGCAGAGGACCTGGGTTCGATCCCCAGCACCCACATGGCGGCTGAGAATCATCTTTAACTCCAGTTAACGCCCTCTTCTGACCTCCGTGGTATTGCAGGACACAGGTGCACAAACCTACATGCAGACAGTACATTCATACACATAAAAATAAATAAAATTAAAAAATATATTTAAAAAAATAAAAAAGAAGAGGTCCAATTATCACTATTTGGAGATCAAGAAACTGCTAGAAATGATCAATACTTTCAGCAAAGTGGCAAGTTACAAAAATCAATTTACAAAATCAGCCTTTCTATGCAGCAATAACAAACAATCGGAAAAAGTATTCAAAGAAAGCTCCACACTCACAATTGCCTCAAAAAATATCTAGGAATAAACTTAACCAAAATCATCAAAGATCTCTACAATGAAAAATTAAAATTGTAAAAGAAAGAGATAGAGGAAGACTCCAGGAGATGGAAGGATCGCGGATTAGTAGAATTAATGCTGTGAAAATGATGATCCTACCAAAAGCAATCTATGGATTCAAAGCAATGCCAATCAAAATCCCCATGATATTCTTCATAGAGCTAGAAAAAGCATTCTAAAATTCGTATTGAATCACAAAAGACCCTGGATAGCCAAAACAATCTTGGGCCAAAAGAGAAATGCTGGAGGGATCATCATACCAAATCTCAAACAGTATTACACAGCTATCGTCATAAAAACAGCATGGTACTAGCACAAAAACAGATCAATGGAACATTAAGACTCAAACATGAATGCATGCAATTGCAGCCACCTGATCCAATTTCATTCTTCTACAGGTGGAGATCCAACTCTGCCAGCACCATTTGTTGAAGATGAAGTCTTTCCTCCATTGTGTATTCTTAGTACCTTTATCAAATATCAGGTGGCTGGAATTGTATGTACTCGTATTTGGGTCTTCTATTTTGTTTCATTGATCATTTTATTTTCGTGGCTGTTTTTATAAGGATAGCTCTAACCTGAGATCTGGTATGGTGATGCCCCTTTGCAGTGTGCTTTTTGCTCAAGATTGTTTTGGCTATATGGGATCTTTTGTGATTCCTTATGAATTTTTGGATGATTTTTTTTGTCTAGCTCTGTGAAGAACATTGTGGGTACTTTGATGGACATTGCATTGAATCTATAAACTGTTCTTGGTAATGTGGTCATTTTCACAGTATTGATTCTACCAATCCATAAGTATGGTAGCTGTTTCCAACTCCTAGTGTCTTCCTCTATTTCTTTCTTTAAATATTTGAAAATTTCAGTGTAGAGATCTTTAATGTTTTTGGATAGGCTTATTCCTAAATATTTTTTAGGTTATTATGAATGGGATGGTTTCATTGTATGTTTTTTCTGATTGCCTGTTGGCTAGAAAGGCTACTGATTTTTGTAAGTTGATTTTGTAACCTACCACTTTACTGAAAGAATTAATCATTTATAGTGGTGGAATATTTTGTATCACTTGTGTATATTATCATGTCATCTGAAAATGGAGATAATTTGACCTCTTTTTTCCCCAGTTAGTTCTCCTTTAATTTCTTTCTATTATTTTATTGTTCTTGCAAGGGCAGCAAGCCCCAACCCTCACTGAAGAACTATTGGCAACTGACTACTATGGGGTGAGGGAGAATAAGTCTTTAAGGGAGTGACTCTAGATAGGCTGACCAGACTCCAGTAAATGAACTTGCACAGAGGGAGATCTTGGTAAAGATGTTTGACCAGATAAACCTTAACATGTATAACAGAATGCATGAAATCCATTGGGATCACCTATTGGGGGGGGGCAAAGATTGGGGCAGGGTCCAAATTTGATTAAGATCTATTATATGAAATGTATAAAACTGAATAAAATCACTGCAGAAGCACAACAAAAATG
>VZQC01010206.1:1131771-1167452 GCA_009823505.1 Rhizomys pruinosus
TTTTTTTGGTCTTTTTGAGACAGGGTCTCCATGTAGCTCTGGCTGTCGTGGAACTCTGTAGACCAGGCTGGCCTTGAACTCAGAGATCTGCCTGCCTCTGCCTCCCAAGCGCTAGGATTAAAGGCGTGCGCCACCACGCCGGGCTGGGCCTACTGCTATTATTCTGCCAAATAGACTCCTAGTGACTTATTGTTATACCCACAGATTAATATGTCTCTCAACTCTCACTAGATAAGCTTCCTTATACAGCACATGATTAACATAAAAACCCTTCTTTGAACTTGTAACAGTTATATACAGGTTGTATGGGGTTAATTGCTTTTCTCTATATTGGAAGTGTCTTAAAGGCAGAGTCTACATCTTACTGTTATCATCCTCTAGCTACCTGTCCTATAGATAGAGATGAATAATGCCTTGCAAGTTACCAAAGTCAAGACCTCCCTAGTGCGTTGTCCTCCTGTGCTCTCCTTGTGGAGTCCTCATCATGGACATGCTCTGCCTCGTTCTTGGTACCTCGCTGCATGATAAACACGCTTGTCCTCAGGGCTGAAGTTGACAAGTAGTTCTTTTAAAAATAAGCACTCATGGTTATGGTATTTTATCAGTCCCCAACTCAAGACAACACCTCTGCTTATCTAAATTGATAATTACTAAAGATCATATGGGGGGGGAGACTTAGGGAGAGTTGGACATAATATAAATACAGTGTATTTATGTATGAAATTCTAAAAATTTAAATCATTAGTTTATAAAAAAAAATCTGGAGATTTATGAGGCTTTGAATTCCCAGCTAGATAAGCTGACTTAGTCTGTCCAGATCAATGCACTGCCCATTCCAGCCGCTTCCTTTTGCCTCTGGGGCGGCTACCAGAGCAAGGGCTGATCAAGAATGAAGGTCATGGTTCTTTTCAGAGGCAAAAAGTACACTGCAAAAGGAAAAAAAAAAACAGGAAAAATGATATTTTTTAAATGCAACTATTATGCTCGACAGATTTAAAGGATGGAAGTAGAGGTCTGGCCCCGAATAGCCAAATCAACCCTGAGTGAAAAGAACTACACAGGAGGGATCTCTATACCAGATTTTAAACTATACTACAGGGCTATAGTCATAAAAACAGCCTGGTACTGGCACAAAAACAGACCTGTTGACCAATGGAACAAAACTGAAGATCCAAATCTGAGCACATACAATTTCAGCCATCTCATATTTGACAAGGGGGCCAAGAAACCACAATGGAGAAAAGACAGCATCTTCAGCAAGTGGTGTTGGCAAAACTGGATCACCACTTGTAGAAGAATGAAATTAAACCCCTACCTCTCACCCTGTACAAAAGTCAACTCCAGATGGATTAAAGACCTCAACGTGAAACCCCAAACTCTGAAGGTGATAGAAGAAAAAGTTGGCAGCAGACTACAAGACATAGGCGTAGGAAAAGACTTCCTAAATCAGACAGCAGCTGCACAAGAATTAAGGTCGACAATTGACAAATGGGACCTCATCAAACTCAAAAGCTTCTGTACATCAAAAGAAACAATCAAGGAAGTGAAGAGAAATCCCACAGAGTGGGAGGAAACCTTCACTGCAGATACATCTGACAAAGCATTGATTTCCAGAATATATAAACTACTCAAAAAACAAAGAAAAAAGAAAACAAACGACCCGCTCAATAGATGGAGCAAAGAACTGAACAGAGACTTCACAAGCGAGGAATTAGAGATGTCTGAGAAACACCTCAAGAACTGCTCAACATCACTAATCATTAAGGAAATGCAAATCAAAACCACTTTAAGATATCATCTTACTCCAGTAAGACTGGCTAGGATCAAGAAAACAAATGATACCAAGTGCTGGAGAGGTTGTGGGGAAAGGGGAACACTCATCCACTGCTGGTGGGAATGTAAACTCGTACAGCCACTATGGAAAGCAGTNTTGCAGAGGACCCGGTTCGATTCCTAGCACCCACATGGTGGCTAAGAACCATCTTTAACTCCAGTTCCAGGGGAATCTAACGCCCTCTTCTGACCTCCGTGGTATTGCAGGACACAGGTGCACAAACCTACATGCAGACAGTACATTCATACACATAAAAATAAATAAAATTAAAAAATATATTTAAAAAAATAAAAAAGAAGAGGTCCAATTATCACTATTTGGAGATCAAGAAACTGCTAGAAATGATCAATACTTTCAGCAAAGTGGCAAGTTACAAAAATCAATTTACAAAATCAGCCTTTCTATGCAGCAATAACAAACAATCGGAAAAAGTATTCAAAGAAAGCTCCACACTCACAATTGCCTCAAAAAATATCTAGGAATAAACTTAACCAAAATCATCAAAGATCTCTACAATGAAAAATTAAAATTGTAAAAGAAAGAGATAGAGGAAGACTCCAGGAGATGGAAGGATCGCGGATTAGTAGAATTAATGCTGTGAAAATGATGATCCTACCAAAAGCAATCTATGGATTCAAAGCAATGCCAATCAAAATCCCCATGATATTCTTCATAGAGCTAGAAAAAGCATTCTAAAATTCGTATTGAATCACAAAAGACCCTGGATAGCCAAAACAATCTTGGGCCAAAAGAGAAATGCTGGAGGGATCATCATACCAAATCTCAAACAGTATTACACAGCTATCGTCATAAAAACAGCATGGTACTAGCACAAAAACAGATCAATGGAACATTAAGACTCAAACATGAATGCATGCAATTGCAGCCACCTGATCCAATTTCATTCTTCTACAGGTGGAGATCCAACTCTGCCAGCACCATTTGTTGAAGATGAAGTCTTTCCTCCATTGTGTATTCTTAGTACCTTTATCAAATATCAGGTGGCTGGAATTGTATGTACTCGTATTTGGGTCTTCTATTTTGTTTCATTGATCATTTTATTTTCGTGGCTGTTTTTATAAGGATAGCTCTAACCTGAGATCTGGTATGGTGATGCCCCTTTGCAGTGTGCTTTTTGCTCAAGATTGTTTTGGCTATATGGGATCTTTTGTGATTCCTTATGAATTTTTGGATGATTTTTTTTGTCTAGCTCTGTGAAGAACATTGTGGGTACTTTGATGGACATTGCATTGAATCTATAAACTGTTCTTGGTAATGTGGTCATTTTCACAGTATTGATTCTACCAATCCATAAGTATGGTAGCTGTTTCCAACTCCTAGTGTCTTCCTCTATTTCTTTCTTTAAATATTTGAAAATTTCAGTGTAGAGATCTTTAATGTTTTTGGATAGGCTTATTCCTAAATATTTTTTAGGTTATTATGAATGGGATGGTTTCATTGTATGTTTTTTCTGATTGCCTGTTGGCTAGAAAGGCTACTGATTTTTGTAAGTTGATTTTGTAACCTACCACTTTACTGAAAGAATTAATCATTTATAGTGGTGGAATATTTTGTATCACTTGTGTATATTATCATGTCATCTGAAAATGGAGATAATTTGACCTCTTTTTTCCCCAGTTAGTTCTCCTTTAATTTCTTTCTATTATTTTATTGTTCTTGCAAGGGCAGCAAGCCCCAACCCTCACTGAAGAACTATTGGCAACTGACTACTATGGGGTGAGGGAGAATAAGTCTTTAAGGGAGTGACTCTAGATAGGCTGACCAGACTCCAGTAAATGAACTTGCACAGAGGGAGATCTTGGTAAAGATGTTTGACCAGATAAACCTTAACATGTATAACAGAATGCATGAAATCCATTGGGATCACCTATTGGGGGGGGGCAAAGATTGGGGCAGGGTCCAAATTTGATTAAGATCTATTATATGAAATGTATAAAACTGAATAAAATCACTGCAGAAGCACAACAAAAATGCTATTATACCCAAATGGATTAGGTTTATTGACATTTTACAGTTTATAGCAGTAAGAAGGAAAATGACCCGAGCTCTACACTCCTTTATCCCAAGGGAGCTGATGATGAGAAGCACCAGGACCTTCTTTCTTATCATGAGCTGGGAGCATAGATCTGATACTACACAACCCAATGGGATAAACGGTTTGCATCTGAAGTCCCAGGTCCTACTTTTGCTACATANTTCTTCACTTCATCTTTTGAGTAGGTCGTTTTTTTTTTTTTTTTTTTTTTTTTTTTTTTTTTTTTTTTTTTTTTTTTTTTTTTTTTTTTTTTTTTTTTTTTGGTGAAGGTTTCCTCCCCCTCTGTGGGTTTTTTTTTTTTTTTTTTTTTTTTTTTTTTTTTTCATTGTACAGAAGCTTTGCGTTTGATGAGGTCCCCTTTGCCGACTCTTGTCCTTATTTCCTGTGCATCTGTTGTTTGATTTAGAAGGTCTTTTCCTTTGCCTTGTGTCTTGTAGGGGGCTGCCAACTTTTTCATCTGCACCTTCAGGCAGAGGCTTTGGGGTTTCAGGTTGAGATCTTTGATCCAATGGAAGTTGATTTGTGTACAGGGGGTGAGAGGTACGGGGTTTATTGTGTTCTTCTACAGAAGGGTGCTACCAGTGTTGGCCGCAAACCATTGCTGAGGGCTGGGTCTTTTCTTTACTCCATTGGGCTCTTTTGGCCCCTTTGTCAAACATGAGGTGGCTCAAGTTATATGAGCTCAAGTTTGGATCTTTCAATTTTGTTCCCATTGGTCATGGTTGGGGGGGTGGGAAGAGTTGGGGTTAGAAGGGGGGAGGGGGCGGGGTTTGGGTCGGCAGGCTGTACCCACCGTGGCCCACCAATGTGTGTGCCACTGTCCTGTCCCTCTATCCCATTGCAACACGGTCCTTCTCTGGTTCTACGCAGTGGGTGGGCAGATGCCAGAATGCGCCCCTGGCCACCAAGGGGCAAGAGGATATGTTCTAGGCAAATTAACACGTGCGTCTCTCCTTAGCCATCCGGAATAAAGTCAAAATAAGAAGGCTACAAGGACTAACCGTCCCTGCAATAAAAACTGCTCTTTCTTTTTGTAGTAGGCTGGAATCATGCGGGGAGGGACTGAAAAACAAAGCAGAAGCTGATGTTCTTTGCCTATACGAAGGTGTCATTAGTAATTCTTGATTCAGAAATTGACAAGACTAAAAGTTGGTGAGAATGTGGTTGTCTTTTTCAGCCCCTATACTCTTGAATGCTAGGATATTTAAGCTGGAACAACTAGATACTCATATATCACAAGAGATGCCTATGATTAGAATGTGGTGGTTTGCAGATTTGGTTGTCCTACCTGGGCGCCTGTGCTGGAGTTTGCTCTTTTAGCCGCTAAATCAATTTGCATTCCATTCACCTATATATTTGGCTTATCTTATCTGTAGTAGTATTGAACTGTTCAAGGTTGGGGGCGTTTTGACTTCCACGCATAGTCAACATAAATATTTTCTTTGGCTTGTAAATATTTGGTCCAAGACATTCTGTTTACAGCCACATTAAAAGAGGCTAAGACGAAAATCCTGCTGTTGGCTGGGGCCCTCGCAGTATTGGCATGGGTAAATAGCACTGTGTAGGAGAGAGTGAGAAGCTTTCAGAGTCCAAGTGATAGGGTAGGGCCAGAAGGACCATCTCAGGGACCAATCAAAATCCTCAAGAGAGTGGAGATTCGTGATGGGAGCTCAGCAGAGGAAGAGATGCTTGGGTGCTACTCCTATTTTAAAGTACAACCTGGCCTGTCATCCCTATAGCACTAATTAATCCCTATTTCATTTAATTGCAGTTTTAAAATTTATAACATACATATATTTTCCTTCTTGAATATTTTCATCTGTCTCTTACCATTGGAATATGAACTTTGGAAAACAGCAATGTTTGTGTTCATTTTTTCGTCTTTTTTTACCTTTTCTTCCTTTCCTTTTCTTGCTGCATAGTCACAAATATCAAAACAGGTTGTTGCACCTAATATCTATAAAATAAATATTTTGGTCTTAAAAAGAGAAGAAAGAGAGAAGAAATGAAGACAAGAGGAAAAAGAAAAAAAGATGCAACCTCTCCTATAACTTTTAAAGTTAAATACACCTATTTTGGGTGAACTTTGTGGCAAGCTGAACTGAGTCCCCACGCACTACAGAAGACAGAAACAGAGGCACTTGGATCATGTGGGGTGAGATCAAAGGCCGCCTGAATCGACATAGATCTAGCCAGCTTGGCCCAAGACGAACCCTGTCTCAGAAAAACAAAAGCCGAATCCACCCACAACCTCAAAAATGCTGAGGCTTGATGTTTTTCTGCAGTAAACTCCAGTTTTCCTTTTGTTTTGTTTTATAGACACATGTCACTGCTCTCAAAATCAAGCCCAGCCGTTTTTTCTCTTATGTGTTATTTATGTGGTTCCCCTTTAGAATCTTTTTACTACTGCAATTTTCTTTTATCTTCTGTTTCTAATCTCGACATAATGTGGTTTTCCTTCCTTCCTTCTTCTGTCTGGTATTTATGTGACTATACATGGGGCTCACAGTGGGAGTCTGGGTTGTCAGCATGTATGTCTACATACATCCCTGGAAATGCTATATAAAAATACATGTAAGTTTTCATCTCTAATGAATTTAACCGCTTTCTTCAGATTCTGAAGCAAGTAATAGTTAATTAATATTAAATGCAAACATTGAGTGGTAATTCATAAGGCAATTTGAATATTTAAAATGTTGCCGTCTTGAGATTTCAGAGTGCCTGAGTAACCACCCCGTTGCTCTGTTAGATTATATGATTTTTCGTATTAATCAACACTCTGAGTCACTATGTCTTATGTAAAATGTGTGTTAATACTGGCCTCATTGCTCTTGGTTAGCACAAATGATAATACATCATTGGGACTTAGCAGAAGATATACTTAGCAAAACACTAAAAAAAAAAACCACATCAGTAGTAGATAACAAGGGAAAGATGCTTAGAAGCAAACTCAATGTCATTGATTAATTTGGAAAATGGTCTCTTTCCCATGTGTTAGTTTCCTCCATGGAAAGATGCCTTAGGTCTGACAAGAAAAGAATTCAGAGGCTGTGAACATTTCCAAGAATTCTGCTCACATCAAGAAGTGTTTCCCCAAATTGTGCATGTGACTGTTGGTCCAAATTGTCTGATGGCAGGCACATCTCTGCAGATCTCTGTAATCCTCTACAGCAGCTTTTCGTGGTTTGTACTTTGCAGGCTCTTAAGGAATTTAACATTTACTTAACAGTAAAAAAGTAAACAATATCCTATTAAATTTGTTATTAATACTCAAAGTAGTTTCCCTTTGCAGTTATTCAAATTAAATTCCCAGATTATATGATATAGCATGAAAATTACATTCTACACATAGACTGACCATATAAAATTCTTGGAATATAAGATAACTTAAATCCCTTGGAAATCTTGTTTACTCACAATATAAATACTTTCACGTGGTTACCACACACACTTACAACACACACACAAACAAATCAAAGAAATATATAAATTGGGGAGAAGAGAGAAGAGAAGAGAGAGCAGTGATCACATTTTTCAGTGATTTATGCTCAGAATTAGAACACTTTGTCACACAGAAGCACTAACAGTAAGACCAGAACATGCCACAATGGTGCCCACCCCTGTCAGTTGTGGTATAGATCTTCTCACCTATCAATGGACATAGTATTATGGCTTTGAAAGATCAATACCCAGGGATGTTTTTCAGATTCAAGCTGATCTCCTCCAGTTGTTTCATAACAATGTTTTCCCTGCTACCAACTTTCTTCTACCTCCATCTCGATTCATATAGGCTAATTCACTTCCTCTACTATCAGTCTTCACTGGATGTTCTAGGTTATTATCATTTATTACTGGTTTAGATTGACCTATCAGCTTGACAGGACATAGAATCACTGAGTAAAAGAGCTTGTGGACATGGTTGTGAGGGATTTTCTTGATTAGAATAATTCAGAGGGAAGACTCACACTCACGAAGAAAAGGAAGGTAAGCTGAACAGTAGAAATTCAGCTCTCCTGGGATGCAACGTGACCAGTTGCTTCAAGTTCCCGCCATTATGACTTTCCCACTGTGATGCTGTCTCCTTGACTGTGCACCAAAAGAAATGCTTTTGTCAACGGGAACAGTCACCAGTATAGAATATGGCCATATTTTTCTGTTAACTCTGGGGTGAGTAGCAATGGCAAAAGTATGGACAGGACAAGATGAAGATCCCACGTCTCACCTCACTCCTTAGAGAACTCTCAGCAATAATTTACAAGTGTCACAAAGGTTTTGGGAAGCATATGTTTTTTTCCTTCATTTAAACTATGCCTATGATGTGGATGTTTGATTTCTTCATAGTTTCTGCCTGTTTTATTAAAGGTTTGCACATGAAGTGGTTTAGTTACTAAATCCACTAAAAAATGATTGACTTGGAGACAAGTTTAGAGTTGGATTTCTTTAAAAGGACGAAATTGGCAAGATTTTTACTGGCATCATTTTCCAGACAACAATAAGCTAACATGCTATTTAAGTCTGCCTCACGAAGTGGAACACCATCTACAAGTACGTTCATCAACCCTGGGAAGGGATTGTGCACATTCAGACAGTCTGAAGCGGATTGAAATGCTGCTAGAATGCTTTTGTGGCATTAGTCCACAGCTCATGCCTTCCTAATCACTCTTTGGCTTGCAGAGTAAAGCACCATGCACTTTTATTCTTTCAGAGTCAAGTGTATTCATAGCCACTCCACTGGCTCTGTGAAGAAGTTAAGCAAAACTGTGCTCAGTCCTTCATTATCTTTGAATTCATTATGCTCCTTGGAACACATTGAATTCAAGCCATCAAATTTGCCTTTTGGGATGCTTTTCTTTCACAGATCAATGTTTCTCAAAACTATACCTTTAAAAATTGAAAATGGCATTCTAGTTAGACAAAGCAGATGCTTTTCTTTTCTTTCAACAGTCACATCCATAATAATATCAGAGGTTGTATTTTAAAACACTGGAGGAGAACTGGCAATTTTTGTCTTGCAGATGATGAAAGTTGGGCTCTGTTGTTGAGGACCATGTATTTTGTAATGATAGTGAGCCCTAATTCATAAAATAATGCACATAAACTTGGACAGTGGCCAGGTTAAGGATGAAATTTTAGCAGTTATGGAAACTTTGCATTTCAAAGCACTTCTTAGGAAATAAAAGCCACACCCTTCCACACCACATATATTGTTCCCTTTTATTACCTTCTACCCCTCCTAACATTAATGAAATAAGACCCAGAGATTTAATATCACAGAACGACTGGCAAAGCACAGGGACGATTCACTCACGAGATGTTTATTGACTAGTACGAAGACTCGTCAGTAGACCATCTAAATCAGAAAACGTGAGAGTAGGGGTTTTTTATTTTCGGAAGTAGTTTTTTTATTCACAAAGAACACAAATCCTATGCTAATCAGGAAGAAAGGGGCCTTTTTATATTAGTTCAACCTAGAAAACAGAAGAACAATCCTAGGATCCTAGAGATGTTACAGAAATCCACTAATGCAGCCCGTGGTCTTTTCACCACCACTTCCTGTACTCTCCACACCAAACTCCTACGGATACACACAGGCACAAAGTCTGAGGACTTGTTTTCTTGTAGCATATGCTTTTAAATTTATACACAGATGTCTTGTCTGAGGACCCTTCCATGCTAAGCGTAAAATAAATTGTATTGACTTAGATACAAATCGTACGTGCTTTTGCTTTACTCAGACTCTTGTAGATAGATTTGGTCTCCTTTAAAGTTACAATGGGCCTGTCCATAGAAGATTATTCATTATTTAAAAGGAACAGACATACAGAAGTTTTATAATATCCAACATTTCAGATATGTCATTAATTATAAAACTCAGTTTAAAAAACAACAACATGGGGCTGGAGAGATGATGGCCCAGAATTTAAGAGCACTAGAGCACTGGCTGCTCTTGCAGAGGGCTCAGGTTGGATTCCCACATGGAGCCATGGCAGCTAACAATTGTTAATTCCAGTTCCACGGGATCCGACACCCTCTTCTGATCCCCACGGCATTGCACAAATGGGTGCAACTTATGGTGCACGCAGCAAATACGACTCCGACACAATAAAAAGAAAAACAAAATACCGAACAGGAGAACTGTGCCCCTTACGCCCCTGAAGACCGGCGCAACCCACACCATCTCCGCCTGCACTGTCTCCTCCAGTCTGGGCGCCCAGCCCATTCTTGCTGTTTGTCCATCTCACCCGGTCTGGACTAGCTTCCTAACCCACAGGAGCTTAATCCTCTAGTGAATGATATCAGACCCTCTACAGGCTGTCCCCCACCCCCACCTCCACCTCATCCGTGGTCTATAGCTAAGCCTGACTCAGAACTGCCTATCTCCCTGGTAAATCAGATACCGGCTCACGCCTTGATTACCTTGCAGTCTGAGCATCTCCACTCTCCTCTCCACACGGTCCTCATATAGAGTTGGGCTCAGGCCAGTCCCTCTCTTTCCATCCCAGATCTCTGTACTACTCTCTTAGTCCAAACCTGCCCATTGTATTCTGAATGCCCTGCCTCAGACCACCTCATTTTCTCCAACTTCATTTGTTTAACTCGGTACAGTGTGTCCCCCCAGTCTTACACTTGGTCCCTCTCCGGAATCGGCCAACACACCAACCTGCCTACTACCCAGACTACCCTACTACCCTGCAGAAACTTGAAACAAACACCAAGTAACTTCACACATGAGAAAAAGGAAACACAACTTAAACATAAAAAACAACAACAAACGACAACAACAAATTTCAATGAAACAAAGGCAGAATAGAGTTTACTATCGGATACTCAACCAACAACGAAAAGATGATGAAATTGAAACAGCAATACAAACTTGCGACTAAAAACTACCACGAGCCGGGGGAGAAGGAGACACAAACAGATTCACAGCAAAGTTCTACCAGATAGTCAAAGAAGATCTACAAACGACTAATATTGTTTAAATTATTCAAAAGACAGAAACAGAGGGAAAACTCCAAAACTCCCTTCTTATGATGCCAACATCTCTCTAACACCAAAACCAGGAAAGAGTATAAGACCAAAAAAGAAAACTATAGACCTATCCTTAACGAACAAAGATACAAAGATTCTGAACAAATTTTTCACAAAGCCACATATGGACACACATCAAAAAGATATCCACCATGACCAACTTGGCCTTATTCCTGAGATGCAGGGATGGTCAATGCATATAAGTAAAAAAATGTAATAAATCGTATAAAGGAACTCAAAGATAAAATGACAATGTCATTTGTATAGATGCGAAAAGGCCTTTGTTAAAATTCAACATGCGTTTATGTTTAAAAGTCCTAGAGGAAATTGGCCTGGAAAGAACATACCTCAAAATAATAAAGCCTCTGTACAATAAACCCAGTGGCCAACATCCTCTAAATGGAGAAAAACTGGAAGGATTTTCATTAAAATAAGGAACAAGGTAAGGCTGTCTACCTTCTCTGCTCCTTTTTTTAAAAATTTTATTTATTTTTGTATGTGGTAGAGTGTACTACTGTCTGCATGTAGGTTTGTGCACCCATGTCGGTGCAATGCGGCGGCCGTCAGACATAGTGTCCCTCGGGATTTTCCCTGGAACTGAGGTCTACCGGAACCAGAGTTATTCAGACGGTGCTCAGCCAGCCGTGTGGGTGCTTGGGGATCGAACCCGGGTCCTGCGCAAGAGGCGGGTCGGTGCTCTTACCCCTAGGCCATCTCTCCAGCCCCGATCTCTTCTGCTCCTTTTAATACAGTGCTTGAGACTCGTGCTAGAACAGTAAAGAAAAGAGAATGAAATAGTAAAGGATTAATTAATTAAAAAGAAGATGTCAGGGCTGGAGAGATGGCCTATCGATTAAGATAGCCTGACGCTCGTTGCAGAGGACCTGGGTTCGATTCCCAGCCCCACATGGCGGCTGAGAATCATCTTTAACTCCTGTTCCAGGGGAATCCGAAACGCCCTCTTCTGACCTCCGTGGTATTTGCAGACACAGGTGCACAAACCTAACATGCAGACAGTAAAATTCATAAACAAAAAATAATAAAATTAAAAATATATTTAAAAAAATAAAAAAGAAGAGGTCAAATTATCACTTGTGGAGATCAAGAAAAGTGCTAGAAATGATCAATACTTTCAAGCAAAGTGGCAGAGTTTATTTAACAAAAAACAATTTACACAATCGGTGTATATGCGAAGTGCCAGTTAGCCAAGTTGGAAAGTATTTCTTGTGTAGGCCCCCCCCTGAGCTTTTTTGTAACGAAGCATTTGGGCATTCATTTTGGGAAACAACAAACCCCACAAAAAGACTGCAAGAGAAGAACTCTGAAACAATGAACTTTTGTTTAAAACAGTCAACTTCCTCATATAGATTATTGAGAAAGACTAAGAAATGGAAAGCAGGTTTGGCAGAATGCATGAGGTCTGGCGGGGTGGGGAATGAGAACGGAAACACTGGGCTAGATTTGTTAAAAATCAAAAAAAAAAAAAAAAACATTAGAAAAAAACTTTTATGGCCATAAGATAAGGCCATTCCTCTCCATGTATCTTTGTGGTGCCTGTATTTTTTTTTTCCTGCGCCCCGGACTAGGCCTGGGGCTCAGAAGTGGATGCGTATGACCCACGGTGGGTATGGTCCACACTCTGCGTGAGACACAATACTTCACTGACTGCAAATGAATTTCATTCGACAGAAATGATGCAGAGCCGCCCCTTGGCCGCTCGCCCCGTCTCAAGGCCTCCTAAACACTCTCCGTGTCCTTGCGTGGTCGGCAAAGCAGGAGCTTTGTGATTTTAGAGGAACGTTCAAAAGATGATAGCAATAAAAAATGAGTTTCCTAGAACATCAGGTATTTCGTTTCACTTTGGAAGTGCAACCTGGCTAGGGAGGCGTGTGCTGCTGTCACATTCTGAGACGTTTCCACTGTCTGCCTGTACTGATGGATTACTAAGTGCATTTCTCAACTGTGCTGCACTGAATTTTATGTTTGATTTTAACATAAAATGGCATTCATAAGTGAGAAATAAAATACAAATCATAAAATATTAAAAAAAAAAAAAAAAAAAAAAAAATCTTCAAAAAAAAATAAAAAAAATAAAAAAAAGAATAGAGACTGAAAGAAGCATAGTAAGTTGAGAGATTAGCCCAGTGTTTTTAATGAGCTGATGAAATAAGTGAAGTAGAAAGACAAATATGTAGCATTGGCAATAATGCAGAAAACTTTGAATATTTTTGCAAACACTATAACTAAAATTAGTAATCCTACACGTTGACCTTAACCTCTTCACTGCTGAAAACGCTAGCTCTGAATATGTGAGGAGCTCACAGAGAGCGGTGATGGGAATAAGGAAATGGGTGAAGGGTTACTATCTCCATGCAGCATTTCTATTCACAGTAAGAATATAAGCTCTGCGGGTCTCTGAAGAAGCTCAGTTTATAGAATTGTATTTCTTTTAAGTTGAATCAGTAAATTATATTTCTAAAAGGTTTTCTTCTCCTATCAGGTAAAAAAAAAAAAAATTAAAGAAAAGAAAAATGTTCTCCATTCAAGAGCATACAATTAGAGCCAGGCTGTTAATGAGTAACTTATTGAGGGGGAAACAGATGTGGAATTTGCAGTTATCAGTGTACGGCAAATACTTTTGTTTCATCAATTTGTAAAAGTCTATTTTCTTACTATTAGCAATGATTCTAACCACGTCCATTCACACCACAAACCCAAACAAATGGCAGCAGGCTGGGGACGGAGCAAGGCCTGCATCCTCAGACTTCCATTTACTATGTTCAATGTTAGAACTTAGTGCATATAAAGATCTCAATGATGCATTTTCTCATCAACCTACAGATTTGGAGGGTGAGATTAGAAAACTCATTATTTTAAAGAAGACAGTGAAAATATAGCATAATTGCTGCAGACATCATTTTTATTATGCTGGGCAGTAAATATGACAGCCCTCTGCTTTGAGAATATCAAGGCATCATTCAATACACTTTGGATTTTTTTTTTGTTTTTTTTTTTGGTCTTCAAGACAGGGTCTCCCTGTAGCCCCAGCTGTCCTGGAACTCACTCTGTAGACCAAGCTGGCCTTGAACTCACAAAGATATTCAATACATTTTGTACAGATATCTTTGAGAAAGTCTAGAACAAAGGTAATCAGTGTTTCTGCTCCCCAAGCAGCAGATACATGAAACACCTACAGAAACCTTTTTACTAACATTTGCAAGTAGATATGACTTATTTGATCACTGCAAGAATTCAGAAGCAGAGATTAAACAATTCCCCAAGCCAGTGGCTTGTAGGGAGCTAGATTCAAACCCAGAAGACAGATAGTCTAGTCAATCCCAGGAGGAAAGAATCTTTACTAGTCTGATCAGTTGATTTTTCTTTGAATATAAATACCATTTACATATACAGCAACATGTAGATCTTCCCAACATCTCATGTTCCTCCTTTAAAAACTGAGAAAAGTCCAGAGGAGAAAGGCTTTGAATTGGAAGCCCTCTTTGAAATCATATCAGCTTTAAATGCCATGACTCTAAGAGTTGTCTGTGACAACGAATGAACAGAAGTGATGCAGGACAGAGCAACAGAGGGAAATAAGAGCATCTGTTAAATGCCATGGATGTTATCAGGACCTTGCTCTTCCTTAATGTTTATAAGGTATACTCATGGCCTTTCTAATTATAACTCAAACTAGAGTAATCAAGTATTTACTTTCCAACTACTACTATCATACAATTTCCTTTCTCTATAATACTATGAGGGAGAAGATTATATAAGAATAAAGTGTGCATACTCTTCAAGCTGTTCAAGCCTGGTATGCAGCCAGGGCAGAGCGTCTCAGATTCACATCACCAAAGAAAGGAAAATCAAAGAAACTGCAGAAACACTAGTGAGACAGTCAGGCTGAATACTCTTCATATATAGAGACCTCAGGAGATGTTTCTTTAAGGCTAGAATCTAGTTTTAAAACCATTAGGATATTAACATCTTAAAAAGTGTTCAACATCGATAATGATTAAGGCAATGCAAATTAAAACCACTTTAAGATATCTCACTCCAATAAGACTGGCTAGGAACAAGAAAACAAGTGATACCAAATGCTGGAGAGTGGGAAAACAGGAACACTCATCCACTGCTGGTGGGAATGTATACTCATACACCCACTATGGAAAGCAGTGTGGAGAACCCTTAAGAGACTCAAAATGAGCCTACCACCTGACACAGCCATACCACTCCTGGGTATATACTCATCCTACTGCACAGATACAAGCACAGCTATGTTTATTGCAGCTCTTTTCCCAGTAGCGAAGAACTGGAACCAACCCAAGTGCCCCTCAACTGACAAGTGGATAGAGAAAATAAATGTGGTACATCTACACAAAGGAGTTCTATGCAGCAGTAAGGAAAGATAACATCATGAACTTTGCAGGTAAATGGATGGAACTAGAAGATACTGAGTGAAGTTATCAGTCTCAGAAAAACAAATGATGAATGGTATCCTTCATCTGTGGATGCTAGCACCAAGTACCTAGTTGTAAGGCAAATTATGCAATGTTAATGTTATGTTCCCTGTGATCTGAAAAAAAATAAAATGGAAAAACTGAGCAGAAAAAAAAATGCAATAAACATGGCTGTGGCTGTATCTCTGTAGTAAGATGAAGTCTTGTGGGTACATACCCAGGAGTGTAATGGCTGGGTCGGTGGCACGTTCAATTCCAGTCTTCCAAGGTTCTCCTCTTCTTTCCATAGTGGCTGAAGATGTTTACATTCCCACCAAGCAGTGGATGAGTGTGTACCCCTTTCCCTACAAACCCTCTCCAGCCTTTGTATCTTTGTTTTCTTGATCTAGCCAATCTTATTGGTAAGTGATATTTAAAAGTTGGTTTTAATTTACATTTTCCTTAATTTTAGCATGTTGAACACTTTTTATAGATGTTTCTCAGCCATTCTTATTCCTCATTTGTGAAATCTGCTGTTCAGCCTTTTGCTCCATCTATTGATGGGTCATTTGTTTTCTTTCTATTTTAATTTTTTTTGAGTAGTTTATATATTTTGGAAAATCAATGCTTTGGGTCAGATGTATCTGCGTGGAAGGTTTCCTCCCATTCTGTGGGTTTTTCCTCTTCACTTCCTTGATTGTTTCTTTTGATGTACGAAGCTTTTGAATTTATGAGGTCCCATTTGTCGATTGTACCACCTTAGATTCTTGCCCAACTGCCTGTCAAGATTTAGGAAAGTCTTTTCTTACACTATGTCTTGTAGTCTGCTGCCAACTTTTCTTCTATAGTTCCAGAGTTTGGGGTTTCACTTGGAGGTCTTTGATCATCTGGAAGTTGACTTTTGTACAGGGTGAGAGGTAGGGGTTTAATTCATTCTTCTGCAAGTGGTGGGATCCAGTTTTGCAAATACAACTTGCTGAAGATGTTGTCTTATTGGCCCCCTTGTCAATAGTGGACTGGAGATTGTATGTGTCAAGTTTGGATCTTCGTTTTGTGCCATTGGTCAACAGGTCTGTTTTTGTGGCCACGTACCAGGCTGTTTTTATGACTGTTGCCCTGTAGAGTATAGTTTGAAGTCCTGGTATGAGATCCCCCCTGTGTAGCTCTTTTCAACTCAGATGTTGCTTTGGCTATTTGGGGTCTTTTGTTTTTCAAAATGAATTAAGGAATTTTTTTTTTTCCAAGCCTGGAAGAAACTTTGGGATTTTAATTGGGATTGCGTTAAATCATACAAGAGTTTGGATGTCATCTTTATTTAACCTGTAGGAAATCCAGTTTGAATTTATGGTTAGTTCTCAGCTAGCACCCCTTAGGGCACGATGTGGATGGGAATCAGGGGATTTCTCTGACCCAACCCCACTGAAGAAGCAGACAACATTGCCTAGGTGTGTAATGCTGGGTGGGACAATGGTGTGCATTGGCACGGAATTGGGAGACTAATGATTGGTCCTGGGAGTTAACGTTAAATTTTGCTTATAAAATCAGGCTGTAGTGGGTAATAAACTGAATTCTCCCATTACCATCATTACAGAATTCCCGGCCATCATTATTTTTTTGCACACAAACAGACCAAAGCACGGCCTGCATTTCATTGGGTGGCCAGTGGGTTGGAAAGGGGTTCTTGGACCGCCAACCTGGATGCTGGTGTGGTGAAGTGAGTTTTGAGTGCACATAGGCTGAAGACAGGCCATCAGCCATCGCCTGAAATTTCTGTGTCCAGGGGCCAGCAGGCTCTGGGAAGGTGGGGAATCACGGCCAAGATGGGAAATGTCTTGTTTGTCCAGGCTAAGGGCTGGAGTTGGAGGGACCTCTCAGGTGGGTTTATAGAAAATGCCGGCTGTCTCTGTGTTGAGTGGCAGTCCCTAAGTGCCACCGGTGGGAATGTGCTCCCTTATCCCTTAGCAGGATTGTGTTAACCTGCTCATCACAAAGAACTCCTACAATTTAACACTGCATAAAACTCCATTGTGTACATTTACCACATTTTTGTTATCAGTTAAGGGCATTTGGGTTGGTTCACAGGTCTTTGCTATTGTGAAGAGAGTTGCAATAAACATGGATGTGCATGTATCTTGCAGTAGGTAAGTTGCCAGTCTTGTGGGTATAATACCCAGGAAGTGTATGGTGGGTTCAGGTGGTAGGCTCACTTTGAGTCTTTACTCCATTCTTTTGAGTAGGCATTTGTTTTCTCTTGTTTTTTAAGTGTTTATATATTCTGGATGTTTAATGCTCTGTCATGTATCAGTGGTGAAGGTCCTCTTCCAATCTGTGGGTTTTCTGCCTTCACTTCCTTTGATTGTTTTCTTTGGCTGTACAAAGCTTTTGAGTTTGATGGGTCCTCACTTATTCAGCTATTGTCCTTATTTTGTGCAGTCTGTTGTTGATTTAAGAAAGTCTTTTCCTTTGCTTTGTGTCTTGTAGGTTGGGCTGCCAACTTTTTCTATCTAGCACCTTCAGGAGTAGTTTGGGTTTCAGTTGAGATCTTTGATCCAATGGAAGTTGATTTGTGTACAGGGGTGAGAAGGTAGGGGTTTAATTTGTTCTTCTACATGGGTGTACCAGTTGTTGCCGCAACCATTTGCTGAGATCGCTGTCTTTTCTTACTCCATAATGCTCTTTTGGCCCTTTGTCAAACATTGAGGTGGCTCAAGTTATATGAGCTCAAGTTTGGATCTTCAAATTTTGTTCCCATTGGTCATGGTTGGGGGGGGTGGGAGAGTTGGGGTTGAAGGGTGGGAGGGTTGGGGGTTTGGGTCCGGCAGGCTGTACCCACCTGGCCCACCAAATGTGTGTGCCACTGTCCTGTCCCTCTATCCATGCAACACGGTCCTTCTCTGTGTTCTAGCAGTGGGTGGCAGATGCCAGATGCGCCCCTGGCCACCAAGTGTGCAAATGAGATATTTCTAGCAAATTACACTGCGTCTCTCCTTAGCCATCCGGAACTAAAGTCAGAAATAAGGAAGGCTCAAGGACTAACCTCCCTGCAATAAAAACTGCTCTTTCTTTTTGTAGTAGGCTGGAATCATGCGGGAGAGGGACTGAAAAACAAATGAGAAGCCTGATGTTCTTTGCCTATACGAAGGTGTCAATTAGTAATTCTTGATTCAGAAATTGAAAAGATAAAAGTTGGTGAGAATTGTGTGCTTTTTAAGCCCCTATACTCTTGAATGCTAGGATATTTAAGCTGGAACAACTAGATACTCATATATCACAAGAGATGTCCTATGATGTAGAATGTGGTGGTTTGAAGATGGTTGTCCTACCGGGCGCCTGTGCTGGAGTTTGCTCTTGTGGTATGCCGTACACAATTTGCATTCCATTCACCTTATTTTGGCTTATACTTATCTTGTAGTAGATATGAACTGTTCAAGGTTGGGGGCTTTGACTTCCAACGCATAGTCAACATAAATTTTTCTTTGGCTTGTAATATTTGGTCCAAGACATTCTGTTTACAGCCACATTAAAAGAGGCTAAGACGAAAATCCTGCTGTTGGCTGGGGCCCTGCAGTATTGGCATGGGTAAATAGCACTGTGTAGGAGAGGAGTGAGAAGCTTTCAGAGTCCAAGTGATAGGGTAGGGCCAGAAGGACCATCTCAGGGACCAATCAAAATCCTCAAGAGAGTGGAGATTCGTGATGGGGCTCAGCAGAGGAAGAGGATGCTTGGGTGCTACTCCTATTTTAAAGTACAACCTGGCCTGTCATCCCTATAGCACTAATTAATCCCTATTTCATTTAATTGCAGTTTTAAAATTTATAACATACATATATTTTCCTTCTTGAATATTTTCATCTGTCTCTTACCATTGGAATATGAACTTTGGAAAACAGCAATGTTTGTGTTCATTTTTCTGTTTTTTTTCCTTTTCTTCCTTCCTTTTCTTGCTCAAAATTCACAAATATCAAAACAAGTGTTGTTGCACCTAATATCTATAAATAAATATTTATGGTCTTAAAAAGAAAGAAAGAGAGAAGAAATGAAGACAAGATGGAAGAAAGAAAAGATGCAACCTCTCCTATAACTTTTAAAGTTAAATACCACTATTTGGGTGAACTTTGTGGCAAGCTGAACTGAGTCCCCAGCCACTACAGAAGACAGAACAGAGGCACGTGGATCTGTGGGAGATCAAGGCCAGCTGAATCACATAGATCTAGGCCAGCTATGGCCAAGACGAGACCCTGTCTCAGAAAAACAAAGCCAATCCAACCAAACCTCAAAAATGTGAGGTCTTGATGTTTTTCTGCAGTAAACTCCAGTTTCCTTTTTGTTTTGCTTTTATAGACACATGTACACTGCTCTCAAAATCAAGCCCAGCGTTTTTTCTCTTATGTGTTTTTATGTGGTGCCTTCTTTAGAAATCTTTTTAACTGCAATTTTCTTTTTTCTTTCTGTTTCTACTCAATAATGTGGTTTCCTTCCTTCCTTCTTGTCTGGTATTTATGTGACTATACATGGGGCTCACAGTGGGAGTCTGGGTTGCAGCATGTATGTCTACATACATCCCTGGAAATGCTATATCAAAAATACATGTATAGTTTTCATCTCTAGATGAATTTAACCGCTTTCTTCATATTCTGAAGCAAGTAAATAGTTAATTAAATATTAATGCAACATTGAGTGGTAATTCATAAGGCAATTTGAATATTTAAAATGTTGCCGTCTTGAGATTTCAGAGTGCCTGAGTAACCCCCTTGCTCTGTTAGATTATATGATTTTCGTATTAATCAACACTCTGAGTCACTATGTCTTATGTAAAATGTGTGTTAATACTGGCCTCATTGCTCTTGGTTAGCACAAATGATAATACATCATTGGGACTTAGCAGAAGATATACTTAGCAAAACACTCAAAAAAAAAAACCACATCAGTATAGTAACAAGGGAAAGATGCTTAGAAGCAAACTCAATGTCATTGATTAATTTGGAAAATGGTCTCTTTCCCATGTTTAGTTTCCTCCATTAGAAGAAAGATCCTTATGTCTGACAGAAAAGAATTCAGAGGCTGTGAACATTTCCAAGAATTCTGCTCACATCAAGAAGTGTTTCCCCAAATTGTGCATGTGACTGTTGGTCCAAATTGTCTGATGGCAGGCACATCTCTGCAGATCTCTGTAATCCTCTACAGCAGCTTTTCGTGGTTTGTACTTTGCAGGCTCTTAAGGAATTTAACATTTACTTAACATAAGAAAGTAAACATATATCCTATTAAATTTGTTATTAATACTCAAAGTAGTTTCCCTTTGCAGTTATTCAAATTAAATTCCCAGATTATATGATATAGCATGAAAATTACATTCTACACATAGACTGACCATATAAAATTCTTGGAATATAAGATAACTTAAATCCCTTGGAAAATCTGTTTACTCACAATATAAATACTTTCACTGTGTTACCACACACATTACAACACACACACAAACAAAATCAAATAATAATAAATTGGGGAGAACGAGAGGAAGAGAGAGAGAGAAGGGAGAAGAGGAGCAAAGGCGTGATCACATTTTTCAGTCATTTATGCTCAGAATTAGAACACTTTGTCACACAGAAGCACTAACAGTAAGACCAGAACATGCCACAATGGTGCCCACCCCTAAGTCAGTTGTGGTATAGATCTTCTCACCTATCAATGGACATAGTATTATGGCTTTGAAAGATCAATACCCAGGGATGTTTTTCAGATTCAAGCTGATCTCCTCCAGTTGTTTCATAACAATGTTTTCCCTGCTACCAACTTTCTTCTACCTCCATCTCGATTCATATAGGCTAATTCACTTCCTCTACTATCAGTCTTCACTGGATGTTCTAGGTTATTATCATTTATTACTGGTTTAGATTGACCTATCAGCTTGACAGGACATAGAATCACTGAGTAAAAGAGCTTGTGGACATGGTTGTGAGGGATTTTCTTGATTAGAATAATTCAGAGGGAAGACTCACACTCACTGAAGAAAAGGAAGGTAAGCTGAACAGTAGAATTTCAGCTCTCTGTGGATGCAACGTGTGACCAGTTGCTTCAAGTTCCCGCCATTATGACTTTCCCACTGTGATGCTGTCTCCTTGACTGTGCACCAAAAGAAATGCTTTTGTCAACGGGAACAGTCACCAGTATAGAATATGGCCATATTTTCTGTTAACTCTGGGGTGAGTAGCAATGGCAAAAGTATGGACAGGACAAGATGAAGATCCCACGTCTCACCTCACTCCTTAGAGAACTCTCAGCAATAATTTACAAGTGTCACAAAGGTTTTGAAGCATACTGTTTTTTCCTTCATTTTAACCATGCCTATGATGTATGTTTGGATTTCTTCATAGTTTCTGCTGTTTTATAAGGTTTGCACATGAAGTGGTTTAGTTACTAAATCCACTAAAAAATGATTGACTTGGAGACAAGTTTAGAGTTGGATTTCTTTAAAAGGACGAAATTGGCAAGATTTTTACTGGCATCATTTTCCAGACAACAATAAGCTAACATGCTATTTAAGTCTGCCTCACGAAGTGGAACACCATCTACAAGTACGTTCATCAACCCTGGGAAGGGATTGTGCACATTCAGACAGTCTGAAGCGGATTGAAATGCTGCTAGAATGCTTTTGTGGCATTAGTCCACAGCTCATGCCTTCCTAATCACTCTTTGGCTTGCAGAGTAAAGCACCATGCACTTTCTATTCTTTCAGAGTTCAAAGTGTAATTCATAGCCACTCCACTGGCTCTGTGAAGAAGTTAAGCAAAACTGTGCTCAGTCCTTCATTATCTTTGAATTCATTATGCTCCTTGGAACACATTGAATTCAAGCCATCAAATTTGCCTTTTGGGATGCTTTTCTTTCACAGATCAATGTTTCTCAAAACTATACCTTTAAAAATTGAAAATGGCATTCTAGTTTAGACAAAGCAGATGCTTTTCTTTTCTTTCACAGTCACATCCATAATAAATATCAGAGGTTGTATTTTAAAACACTGGAGGAGAACTGGCAATTTTTGTCTTGCAGATGATGAAAGTTGGGCTCTGTTGTTGAGGACCATGTATTTTGTAATGATAGTGAGCCCTAATTCATAAAATAATGCACATAAACTTGGACAGTGGCCAGGTGATAAGGATGAAATTTTAGCAAGTTATGAAATTTGCATTTCAAAGCATTCTTAGGAAATAAAAGCCAACACCCTTCCACACCACATATATTGTTCCCTTTTATTTACCTTCTACCCCTCCTAACATGTAATGAAATATGACCCAGGATTTATATCACAGAACGACTGGCAAATCACAGGGACGATTCACTCACAGATGTTTATTGACTATGTACGAAGCTCTGTCATAGACCATCTAAATCTAGAAAACGTGAGAGTAGGGGTTTTTATTTTCTGAAGTGTTTTTTATTCACAAAGAACACAAATCTATGCTAATCAGGAAGAAAAGGGGCCTTTTTAATAGTTCAACCTAGAAAACAGAAGAACAATCCTAGGATCCTAGAGATGTTACAGAAATCACTAATGCAGCCCGTGGTCTTTTCACCACCACTTCCTGTACTCTCCACACCAAACTCCTACGGATACACACAGGCACAAAGTCTGAGGACTTGTTTTCTTGTAGCATATGCTTTTAAATTTATACACAGATGTCTTGTCTGAGGACCCTTCCATGCTAAGCGTAAAATAAATTGTATTGACTTAGATACAAATCTCGTGCTTTTGCTTTACTCAGACTCTTGTATGATAGTTTGGTCTCCTTTAAGTTACAATGGGCCTGTCCATAGAAGATTATTCATTTTTAAAAGGAAACAGACATACAGAATCTGTTATATATCCAACATTTCAGATATGTCATTAATTATAAAACTCGAAGTTTTAAAAAACAACAACTGGGGCTGGAGAGAAGTGATGGAATTAAGAGCCTAGGCATGGCTCCTTGCAGAGGGCTCAGGTTGGATTCCCACATGGAGCCACTGGCAGCTAACAATGTAATTCCAGTCCATAGGGATCCGACACTCCTCTTCTGATTCCCACACGCATTGCCAAATGGGTGCACTTAATGGTCACGCAGCAATACACTCCGACACATATAAAAAAAAACAAAGATACCAACAGAGACTGTGCCCCTTACCCCCTGCAAGCCGAGCCACCCCACCTCTCCCCTGCACTGTCTCCCTTCCAGTCTGGCGCCCAGGCCCATTCTTGCTGTTTCCATCTCACCTGTCTGGACTAGCTTCCTAACCCACAGGAGCTTAATCCTCTAGTGAATGATATCAGACCCTCTACAGGCTGTCCCCCACCCCCACCTCCACCTCATCCTGGTCTCATAGCTAAGCCTGACTCAGAACTGCCTATCCTCATGGTAAGTCAGATTACCGGCTCACGCCTTGATTACCTTGCAGTCTGAGCATCTCCACTCTCCTCTCCACACGGTCCTCATTATAGAGTTGGGCTCAGGCCCAGTCCCTCTCTTTTCCTCCCAGATTCTGTACTACTCTCTTAGTCCAAACCTGCCCATTGTATTCTGATGCCCTGCCTCAGACCACCTCATTTCTCCAACTTCATTTGTTTAACTCTCGTACAGTGTTCCCCCCCAGTCTTACCCTTAGGTCCCTCTGATCGGCCAACACACAACCTACCTACTACCCAGACTACCCTACTACCCTGCAGAAACTTGAAACAAACACCAAGTAACTTCACACATGAGAAAAAGGCACACCAGACTAACATAAAAAACAACAACAAACGACCAACAAAAATTTAATAAACAAAGGCAGAATAGAGTTTACTATCGGATACTCAACCAACAAGAAAAGGATGTAAATGAAAGCAAACAAACTTGCACTAAAAACTACCACAGCCGGGGGAGGGACACAAACAGATTCACAACAAAGTTCTACCAGATAGTCAAAGAAGATCTACAACCTATATTGTTTAAATTATTCAAAAAGAACAGAAACAGAGGGCGAAAATCTCCAAAACTCCTCTTCTTATGATGCCAACATCTCTCTAATCACCAAAACCAGGTAAAGAGTATAAGAACCAAAAAAGAAAACTATAGACCCATATCCTTCACGAACAAATACAAAGATTCTGAACAAATTTTTCACAAAGCCACATATGGACACACATCAAAAAGATCATCACCATGACCAACTTTGGCTTTATTCCTGAGATGCAGGGATGGTTTCAATGCATATAAGTAAAAAAATGTAATAAATCGTATAAAGGAACTCAAAGATAAAATGACAATGTCATTTGTATAGATGCGAAAAGGCTTGTAAAACTCAACATGTCGTCTATGTTAAAAGTCCTAGAGGAAATTGGACTGAGGAGAACAACCTCAAAATAATAAAGCTACTGTACAATAAACCCATGGCCAACATCACTCTAAATGGAGAAAAACTGGAAGGATTTTCATTAAAATAAGGAACAAGGTAAGGCTGTCTACCTTCTGCTGCTCCTTTTTTTAAAAAAATTTTATTTATTTTTAGTATGTGTATGAGTGGTACTACGTCTGCATGTAGGTTTGTGCACCCATGTCGTGCAATGCGGCGGAGTCAGACAGAGGTCTCGGATTTTCCCTGGAACTGAGTGTCTCACCGGAACCAGAGTTTCAGACGGTTGCTCAGCCAGCCTGTGGGTGCTTGGGGATCGAACCCGGGTCCTGCTGCAAGAGCGGGTGGTGCTCTTAACGCTGGGCCATCTCTCCAGCCCATCTCTCTGCTCCTGTTTAATACAGTGCTTGAACTCTGCTAGAACAGTAAGAGAAAAGAGAATGAAATTAAAGGATTAAATTAATTAAAAAGAAGAGGTCAGGGCTGGAGAGATGGCCTATCGATTAAGAAGCCTGACGCTCTTGCAGAGACCTGGGTTCGATTCCCAGCACCACAACATGGCGGCTTGAAGAATCATCTTTAACTCCAGTTCCAGGAACGAAACGCCCTCTTCTGACCTCCGTGGTATTTGCAGACACAGGTGCAAAACCTACATGCAGAACAGTACAAATTCATAACATAAAAATAATAAAATTAAAAATATATTTAAAAAAATAAAAAAGAAGAGGTCATTATCACATTTGGAGATCAAGAAAACGTGCTAGAAATATTAATACTTTCATAGCAAGTGTGCAGAGTTATAACAAAAAACAATTTACAAAATCAGCCTTTCTATGCAGCAATAACAAACAATCGGAAAAAGTATTCAAAGAAAGCTCCACACTCACAATTGCCTCAAAAAATATCTAGGAATAAAAGTAACTCAATCTCAAGATCTCTACAATGAAAAATTAAAATTGTAAAAAGAAAGAGATAGAGGGAAGAACTCCAGGAGATTGGAAAGGATCGCGGATTAGTAGATTAATTGCTGGTGAAAAATGAATGATCGCTACCTAAAGCAATCTGTAGATTCAATATAATCCCAATAGAAATCCCCATGACATTTTTCATAGAGCTAGAAAAAGCATTCTAAAATTCGTATTGAATCACAAAAGACCCTGGATGCCAAAACATCTTTGGGCCAAAAGAGAAATGCTGGAGGGATCATCATACCAAATCTCAAACAGTATTACACAGCTATCGTCATAAAAAAAGCATGGTACTGGCACAAACAGATCAATGGACATTAAGACTCAGACATTGAAATGCATGCAATTGCACCCACCTGATCCGAATTTCCATTCTTCTCATGGTGGAGATCTAACTCTGACAGCACCATTTGTTGAAGATGAAGTCTTTCCTCCATTGTTGGTGATTCTTAGTAACCTTTAATTCAAAATATCAGGTGCTGGAATTGTATTGTAACTCGTTTGGGTCTTCTATTTGTTTCCAATTTGATCATTTTATTTTCGTGGCTGTTTTTATAAGGATAGCTCTAACCTGAGATCTGGTATGGGATGGATGCCCTTTGGCAGTGTGCTTTTTGCTCAATGATTGTTTGTGGCTATAATGGGATCTTTGGGTGATTCTTATGAATTTTTGGTATTTTTTTTTTGTCTAAGCTCTGTGAGAACATTGTTGGGTACTTTGATGGACATTCTTGAATCTATAAACTGTTCTTGGTAAATGTGTCATTTTCACAGAATGCAGTATTGGATTCTGCCAATCCATAAGTATGGTAGCTGTTTCCAACTCCTAGTGTCTTCCTCATTTCTTTCTTTAATATTTGGAAAATTTCAGTGTAGAAGATCTTTAATGTTTTGTTGGATAGGCTTATTCCTAAGTATTTTTTTTAGGTTATTATGAAATGGGATGGTTTCAGATTGTATGTTTTTTTCTATTGCTGTGGCTAGAAAGGCCTAAATGATTTTTGTAAGTTGAATTTGTAACCTACCCACTTTACTGAAAGAATTCATCATTTATTAGTGGTGGAGATATTTTGTATCACTTGTGTATATTATCATGTCATCTGAAAATGGAGATAATTTGACTCTTTTTTCCCCAGTTAGTTCTCTCCTTTAATTTTCTTTCTATTATCTTTTATTGTTCTTGGGCAAGGGCGCAGCCCAACCCTCACTGAAGACTATTGGAACTGACTACTATGGGTGAGGAGAATAAGTCTTTAGGGTGGACCTCTAGTTAGGCTGACCAGACTCCAGTAAATGGACTTGCACAGAGGGAGATCTTGGTAAAGATGTTTGACCAGATAAACCTTAACATGTTAATAACAGAATGCAGAAATGTCCATTGGGATCACTATTTGGGGGGGGGCAAAGATTGGGGCAGGGTCCAAATTGTATTAAGAATTATTATTGAAATGTATAAAACTGATAAAATCTAATGCAAGAAAGCACAACAAAAATGCTATTATACCCAAATGGATTAGGTTTATTGACATTTTACAGTTTATAGCAGTAAGAAGGAAAATGACCCGAGCTCTACACTCCTTTATCCCAAGGGAGCTGATGATGAGAAGCACCAGGACCTTCTTTCTTATCATGAGCTGGGAGCATAGATCTGATACTACACAACCCAATGGGATAAACGGTTTGCATCTGAAGTCCCAGGTCCTACTTTTGCTACATTATATATATATATAATATATATTATGATATATTTATATATTAATGATNACATTAGAATAGCTTAAACTGGCCCTCTAACCCCACATATAAAAGACCTTTCATCTTTTATCAATTAGAATGTGGTCACATGCCACCTGCCACCTGTTCTGCCTGAAGAATTTTTGAAATCTTGGAGCCAGAGTGTGCAAGAACAACCTCCCTTGCCCACGACATATTGACATTCCTCAGAAGCTGTCCTTGACCCTCCTCTTCTCTCAACGTTGCCCACTCTTTCCATTCAGGTCGTCCTTCATCTACTCCTAAGGCTTAAAACATCACTCTATGTGCTAACAGCCTCCACATCTCTGAAACAGCACCATTACATCAAACCCTTCCAGCTTCTTTTGCCTACAATGAACTTTCTCGTTGGACAATCACTACTCTTCGCACGATAGCAAGGTCATTTCAAATTAGTATGTTTAAAGAAATGAAATGCAGCCAATCGCTGCCCTTCAAACCAAGTTATTTTCCTTAAATGTTATTTATATGATGTAAAGGTCATACTGTCTCCAAATTGCCATGAATTTTGAGCTTAACTAGTCTGTCATTATTCATTAAAACCTGATCTCTTTCAGCCATAATTCTCCTGATAAAATGCATATCTTGTTGTGTCAACCTTCAGCATAACGCTTCTCCATGGCTTGGCTTCTTAACTTCTAACAGACAGTCTGAACTGATGTGACTCACAAAGATTCCACGGTTTGGCCCTTGTTTGTCTTTCCAGCCTCCCTGGATTGACTGGTTTTTTCTGATTATCTATACTCAATGCTATTTGAGCTGACCTAGTTTCGACATTTAAAACAAACCCTCTTCTTTTGTTGTGTTTTCACAGATTGCCCGCTCCTTCTTTAGCATCATTTCTGATTCTGAAAAACCAGTTTCCAGCAAGTTTCTACTCTCGTTTCTCAATCACAGCAGAAAGTTTTCCCTGGCTTCTATAGATGCGGTTGTTACAGTGCTTGGACGCGTCACTCTGCTCACATCCTCACTTCATTTCACATTACTTAGACCACTGCTGTGCATGTCTCAACTGGACTGGACCATGTGACATCATCAACCATCCCTAGCCTAAAACAAGTGGCACTTGTTTATAGAACACGAAGAAATCCGCCTTGCATGGCATAATAGATGATATAATACATCACCTCCTGTCTGTACATGTTCGTTTAGAGACCTTACTAACTGGCCAGATAAAACAGCACCCCATGTCTTGGATTAACTGAGCGGTAACTCTGTCTAGACCTTCTTTCTTGTATTAAGCCATGATAGCAAGCCCAGACAGCTTTTCTGGATCAGATCTCTAAAGAGCCTTTCTAGACAAAGTCAAGATTTAGCACCAAACATAAGCTAATTTAGGGAATCAATCTATAAAAAATTTAAAAAAAAATTTAAAAAGATAGCCGGGGTCAGATTTTTCAAGTATCTCACTGCTTTTCTGTCCAAGTTAAAAATTTTAAGAAAAAAAAATTTATGCCTACACAGGTCTCCATTTTATTCCCATCTTATCTTCTAATTGCCGGTCAACTTTTTCCATATAAAATAGGAAATTAAATCAGAATATTGAAGCATTTAACCTACACCTCAGAATTCATTGTGTTGAATGCCACGAAACATATCATGAAAATAGACTTGGTATTAGACACCATCCAAAGGGGGGAAATGCGGTCCAGGTCCAGGTCTCAAGCTTTTGGACTGCCAGACTCTAAAGCAAGGCTGTGTAAAGTCTTCTCTGAGGAAAGTGGGGTGAGAACAGGAGGAAGAAAAGTGAGCCACGTGTTCCTTTTATTTTCCACTCTACCACTTACCATAAACTATGCCGTGTACATTATCCAAGGATAAGAACCGCAAAGTATCTGAGAGGAGCCTTGGGCCCTTCATGATAACAATAGGAAATTTAAGTCATTGCAAAGTTATGATTTCAAAAGTAATTCCGACTCCTCCTTTCAGATCCATCACAGAACGTCATGGCTATAATTAGAGAGAACATACCTTCAGATTTGCTCATAGTCCTTATCTGACCTATTGTCCTAAGCTCGCTATTAATAGTGAGCTTTCACTCCCCAAAATATCTTCTAACTGTAAATTATATGGGCATTGTAATATAAATGATACTTATAACATCAACTCACTAATTGTTTTTTCTGGTTTATTTTGCATGTATGTGCAATGTGCCTGTGAATATGTGTGTGTGTTGTGTAGGTGTGTTGGTGTGGTGTGTATAGAGAAGAGGGTGATGTTAGGTGTCTTCCTAGCAATCTCCACTTTATTAAAAAAAAAAACCAAGGCCAGGCCTCCCATTTGATCGACAAAGGTCACTGATTCCATAGGCTAGCTAGCCGACTGTTCTGAGAGCTCTCTTGTCTCCATCTCCTAAGTGCTTGGATTACAGGCATGGGCCATCACTGTTGGCTTTTTATGTGGGTTTTTGGGATTGAACTCAGGTTTTCTGGCTTGGTGGCAAGTGCTTTTCCCATTGAACAGTCTCCCCGCCCAAGCCCCTGGAGTATTTTGTTTTTTTTTTTTGGTCTTTTTTTTTTCAGACAAGGGTCTTCTATAGGCTCCAGCTGTCCTAGAACCCCTGTGTAGACCAGGCCTTTGAACTCACTGAGACTGCCGGTCCTCGGGCCGCCTGATGGTTTGGATTAAAGGTGTGTCCCCCACAACCCTGTGCTATTGGGTTTTTTTGTTGTTTGTATTTTTTTGTTTTTTTTAAAAACTCTTTCGGTTTCTTTTGGAAGAATCTAACCTGTGGCAGGCACTAGGTAGCGTCTTTTTAGTTGCAATAATAATTAATTCTTTCCAAAAGATCCACTAAGTAGATAGTAGGACTGTTTTTAAAAGTCAGAAAACTGGTTCAGAAATGTTAAGGGATTGCCGGAGGCCACATGTTAAGGTATTGCCGGAGGCCACAAGGGTACTCGTTTACATGACAGTAACAATTTAAACTCTTTCTGAGCTACTGGGAAACCATTCTTTTTCAGTTACACTAGTTCCAGGTTCAAAATGGAGCTTTAGTATCCTTCTCCCCAAATAAATAAAAAGCTGAGTAGTAAGCACACCGCAGTGGCTGTAATCAGGGCAGAAGTGAGTCTATTCCCGTGTAAACCATGGCAGACTCAACAAGATGTTAGAGAGACAGTTAATTCTACAAGGATTGTTCCATCCTACTGAGTGTGATTTCAGATCTTTGTACCATTCTGAATACTCCCCCCTGCATAAGAAAACACTGCTTTAGGAGAACTTAAGTTGTACTTCTCTGTGAGTTCTAGAAACAACAGAGCTCCTCCCCTGCTTGCTGCCCACTGCTACCAGTCTTTCCCACACCCTAGATATGAAGGGAGATAATAAGGCCCTCAAATAGAAGTTTCCAGATTATGAGTCATGGCTTACTCAGCCTTTGTTATAGAAAACCTGGAAGCCTTTGAAACAGGCTGTTGATTTTGGCATCCTTAACTCCCTGTACTGCTATCAAGAAACAAGTTGCATGACTAATTTGCTTGAGAAATTACTTCTGTAAATAGTCTATTTGGAGAATGGCGAATGTAAAGGGGACGGGTGTGTACATATATACTGTTTTTAAGTCGTTTTGGTATGAATAAGAACTCTGTGGTATTCGACAATAATTCTAGTTTCCTCAATAAATATCTGTTACAATGAATCAAATAGAAATATCAATAAAAGTTAGCATTATTTTCAAGTACTAAATAAGAGTTAAGCATTATATAAAGAGCTTTATAGAGATAATTTTTCCTGCTTTGAATAGGTATATCTTATCTAATATGTCCATTGCACCTTCACTTATCACTATTAATTCTGTGAATGCTTTCTCCTTGGTGCCTAATGTTCTATATATAATAAAAGTATAGACTTAATGAATCAAAACATATATGAAAATAAACATAAATATCAGCATGGCATTTTAACATTATTATTTTAGTATATTCCCGTAGAGTACTTTTTGAAGCCAATTCGTAGTATCTATATATCACACGTATGTATGGATAGTTATTAGGAAAGTGGTATTGTTTATATTCCTCTAACTTAAATAGACATAATGTGTTTTCTTCCTATACAATATTTTATTATAGATACTATATAATCCTTAGCTATATGGCACAAATAATGATATGGCCAAATATTAAGATAGACAAGAACATAAAATTAGATAATGCCTGTGAAGTAAAGCTCCTACCATATCTCAATTAGGCAAAACATCACCTGAGAGTTCCAAGGAACAAACCACACCTGACTAAACTGACCACACTAATAAGCTTAAATAATGTGGACTTGTTGGTGCCAAATTACTCTCACAATGGCATATTTGTATTCAAAATAACTTTATTATGAAATTTATATCCCATTAAAGGAATAACACCATTCTTAATTAAATTAAAATTTTTGGAAGTATATTTTTCAGAATGCAATGTTTTATTTTTATTTACTTTTTTTTTTTTTTTTGAGTGCTAGGATTAAATGTTTGTGCCATCATGCCCAGCTAAATAATAGTATTAAGATAGAGTGATGTTATACTTACCTGGTAGGGGAGACACCATGATCACAAAAGGTGGTTTTCCCAGGGCGAGGCTTATCCATTGCACGCCGGATGTGCTGACCCCTGCGATTTCCCCAAATGTGGGAACTCGACTGCATAATTTTGTGGTGGTGGGGGACTGCGTTCGCGTCGTCCCCCCTTATAAAAAAAAAAAAAAAAAACAGTAACCTTCCCTAATAATAGTGTAAAACAAAACACTAGATGTCGATGTAACTGAATGTTACAGTGTGCATTCTTGGGCAATGAAACTATGGTCTATTTTTTCATATGTTCCATATCTTTTAAAAATAAATTTATTATTAGCCGGGCGTGGTGGTGCACACCTTTTAATCCTAGCACTTGGGAGGCAGAGGCAAGGCAGACTTTGTGAGTGCAAGGCAAGCCTGGTCTACAGAGTGGAGCTCCAGGACAGCTGGGGCTTACAGGAAAGAAGCCTGTCGCAAAAACACCAAAAAAAAATTTTATTATTTAAGCCAATGTATTTTTAAAATTTAAAAAAACAAACGGTTTCTGCCAAGAGTGAGGTGCATTCCAGACTCCCAGCACTCATGAGGCAAGGGCAAGGGGCTATCTGAATGCCAGGCCAGCCCTATCCTCCATATCAAGTTCCCAGGCCAATAAAAACGACATAGTTGGAACATTCAAACTACTACTACTACTACTACTAACACTACTACTGCTTCATATTTTTCTGTCTCATGGATGTCTCAAATTTAAGACTCTAGTACTATAACTGAAAGTATCCTTTTCCTTCCCACTCTGAGTTCCACCCCCATTCCTAATTAAGATTCCATGGTTCTTTTCTAGGTTCTTCTGCTTAGACTCTCTGTGGATGCTTCATTATGTTGTAACTCATTATCAACTAAGCTGAGACTAGGAAGGGGCTGAGGATTCTCGGTGCTACAGCACGTGTTGCCCTTTCAGCCTTTGTTTACTTTTCACAGCATTCTATGTTCACTCGTGACTCTGAAGAGCAGCTATTTCCTTGGTCTATCAATCAACCTAAAACAATATATCAAAGTGTTAGATCTGTGCCAGAAATTGTCTAGCACATCATCTCTTTAATGCCAAGAGAAAACACTCACCAGATTTCTTCCCATACTTCATAGTGTGCTCTTCTCCTTTGACTTGGTTCTCCAAGATTTTCAGTTCTGTGCTTTTCAATATAGAAAACTCGTTAAGAAAAATAAAAGGAAAAAAGTAGAACTAAAAGAGATTGTGTATTCAAAAAATTTAGTCATTCATAAAAATATTCATAAACAGGATAGAAGTTAGGTTAATCTCTTTCAGGTCTTCATAAACAGTATTTTCTTCAGCTGTCTTAATAGAGAACGGTGAATTAGACCCTATATTCTCAAAAATGAATTCACATACTCAATTTAGGAATGGTGAAAGGAATGTATATTTGTCTTCATAGAATTACCAATTATGTTAATTCCAGAGCTTTCACAGTAAAGATATTCTTGCTCGGTATCTGCTTTCCCTAGCTATAAATCCAGATAATAGATAGAGCAAGCAATAACATTATGCCTCATATAACTTTAAAGGGGAGAAATTGTAGCTGATGTTGTCAGACCTGCCTGCTCTTTTTATAGACTCCATGAAACCAGGTGACTCCTCATTATTACTGTTATAATCCTGAATACAGGGCTGGAGAGATAGCCTAGCGGTTAAGAGAGCCGACTGCTCTTGCAGAGGACCAGGGTTCAATCCCCAGCACCCACATGGCGGCTAAGAACCGTCTGTAACTCCAATTCCAGGAGAACTCCAGTTCCAGGGGAATCCGAGACCCTCTTCTGACCTCCGCGGCATTGTGGGACATGGGTGCACAGACCTGCATGCAGACAGTACACTCATACACATACAAAAATAAATAAAAATAAATAAAAAAATCCTGAATACAGAGTTTATACAAAATTATCCCTTAGAAAAACTCAAACTTCAGAGTTGGTGGTTCTGCTTCTTGTAATTTTCATTGCATGAGATCAAATGTACACACACACACACACACACACACACACACACACACACACTAATGACAGATTCTTCTCTCTGTAGCATTCAGGGTAGGAAATAATTTGCTTTAGAGAAAATTAAGTCTGTTTGAAGTATTAGTAATGAGTCTAAACTTCTTAAATACTTTTTCTTCAACTCTTTTTGAAATAGTCCTTCTACCCAATTGATTTATTTCACTTTGAAACTCTAGTATTGTAACAGAATTGCCACTGACAGTTATCTGTGGGAGGTTTCTAAGAGTATAGCTAGCTTTTACTCTTGAAAGCTGTATCACTTCATATTTCAAAAAGGGTAAACTCTGGATCCCCTCATCTCTAAATGGCAAAATTTTTGCCCAAGATTCACTTAGAAAGTTTGTAAAGAAGGAAGAACTTTGAGAAGTAGAGTGTGAAGGACAGGGAAAACAAAAACAGTATTTCAGTGCTGCCCATACAAGCCCATTCCTTCTACAGTAAACATGCCAGTGATGTTCCCGTTCTTGACGTTTCCTTAGGTTATAATATTATAGTCATGTACAGAGCGAGAAAAGAGCTTATGGCGTTCTATTTCTTCAGTCATTATGGAAAAATTGACACATGACACACTTGTAGGTAAGTCCTGCTCTAACACGGTGGAGCCAAACACATCACAAGTGGAGAAGGTAGCAAACCAATTCCTAATTAATTTGCTCTTGCAAATACAGAAATGGAATAACAGTTTTGTATGAGTTGTGACCACACAGAGAATCCAAATCTCCCTTCTAAAATGTCCCTAGCTTAAAGCCACATTGTGTTAATTTTTTTTTTCACTAATCTTATGGTAATTGCTTCCACAAGACCCCTCTGTCCCTGGAGAAAGCTTTGGGACATTCAACTCCTCTCCTTTTGATCATTCATTCTATTCCTCTTTGCTATCCCCAGCCAAGTCTGTTACTAATCTTGAGATATTCTGGTCTCCATTCTTTGAATTTTTTAAGCATTTCTCCACTTCTTATTCATTTATTTATTTATTTATTTATTTATTTATTTATTTATTTATTTGTTTGTTTATTTCTTCATTTTTTGTTCCACTTATTTTTAGCTCTTTTGAGTTTTGTACAATAGATTCCTATCACATTTAGATCTCCTTCCCCATCTGCACCCCCCTACTACCCTCTGCCATGTTTCATTAACTCTATTTTATAGGTCTAAAGAGTCAAAATTATGTTCCTAAATGCCCTTTGATGTGGGTCTGTCCACTGGAGCCTGGTCAATCCATGAATGGATTCATACTCAAATGAGATGGACTCTCCTTCCAACAGCCAACAGTTTCCAATAATTCCCTAGGTAGGGTTGGAGTTTCTTATCCACGTTCCCCTGTCCATGCTGGGGTTTTTATCTGGCTTGAGCCTATGTGGGACTTGTGAATGCCGTCACCAATTGCTGTGAATTCCCATGAGTAACTGCAAAGCTGTATGGAAAATTCTGTTTCCCTGGGATCATTCACCATCCCTGACTCTAACAATCTTTTCACCCCCTCCCTCTTCCACAATTATCCCTGAGCCTTGGGAGGCAGAAATTTGACTAGGTGTCTTATTCAGGGATAATTACTCTGCAGTCTCTTATTCTCTACATATTGGCCAGTTGTAGGACTCTGGGAGGACCTACTACTATATATTTTTTTTTTTTTTTTTTTTTTTTTT
>VZQC01010206.1:1169134-1187409 GCA_009823505.1 Rhizomys pruinosus
TTATCAATTAGAATGTGGTCACATGCCACCTGCCACCTGTTTTGCTGAAGAATTTTTGAAATCTTGGAGCCAGAGTGTGCAAGAACAACCTCCCTTGCCCACGACATATTGACATTCCTCAGAAGCTGTCCTTGACCCTCCTCTTCTCTCAACGTTGCCCACTCTTTCTTCAGGGTGTCTCATCTACTCCTAGGGCTTAAAACATCACTTATGTGCTAACAGCTCCACATCTCTGAACATACACATTACATCAAACCCTTCCCAGCTTCTTTTGTACAATGAACTTTCTCTTTGAAATCACTATCTGACTATATCAAGGTCATTTCAAATTTAGTATGTTTAGAAATGAAATGCAGCCATCGCTGCCCTTCAAACCAAGTTATTTTCCTTAAATGTTATTTATATGATGTAAAGGTCATACTGTCTCCAAATTGCCATGAATTTTGAGCTTAACTAGTCTGTCATTATTCATTAAAACCTGATCTCTTTCAGCCATAATTCTCCTGATAAAATGCATATCTTGTTGTGTCAACCTTCAGCATAACGCTTCTCCATGGCTTGGCTTCTTAACTTCTAACAGACAGTCTGAACTGATGTGACTCACAAAGATTCCACGGTTTGGCCCTTGTTCTTCTTTCCAGCCTCCTGTTGACTGGTTGTTCTTATTCTAACCATGCTAGTCTATTTTTAGACATTGACTCTAACCTCTTTCTGTCTTCACAGATTGTCCCTCCTTCTTAGGACATCATTTCTATTCTAAAATGACCAGTTTCCACAAGTTCTACTCAGTTTCAATCACATTCAGAAAGTTTTCCCTGGCTTCTAGATGGTTGTGTTACAGTGCCTTGAGCGTCCTCTGTCATTCATCCTCACTTCATTTTACAGCAGTTACTTATAACACTGCTGTCTGTCTCACTGGACTTGGACCTGTGTGAATCTCAACCATCTAGCCTAAAACAATGGCACTTGTTAGAAACACAGTAAATCCTTGTGCGATGAATAGATGAAGTAATTAAGGATCCGCTCCTGTGTACATTTGTTTGTAGGAGACTTACTAATGGCCAGTAAAACAGCACCCAGTGTTTGGATTGAAGGCTGAGGGGTTAACTCTGTCTAGACCTCTTTCTTGATAAGCATGATAGCAAGCCCAGACAGTTTTCTGGATCAGATCTTAAAGAGCCTTTCTAGAAAAGTCAAGATTTAGCACCAAACATAAGCTAATTTAGGATCAATCTTAAAAAATTTAAAAAAAAATTTAAAAAGATAGTCAGGGTCAGATTTTTCAAGTATCTCACTTTTCTTCCAAGTTAAAATTTTAAGAAAAAAAATTTATGCCTACACAGGTCTCCATTTTATTCCCATCTTATCTTCTAATTGCCGGTCAACTTTTTCCATATAAAATAGGAAATTAAATCAGAATATTGAAGCATTTAACCTACACCTCAGAATTCATTGTGTTGAATGCCACGAAACATATCATGAAAATAGACTTGGTATTAGACACCATCCAAAGGGGGTAAATGCGGTCCAGGTCCAGGTCTCAAGCTTTTGGACTGCCAGACTCTAAAGCAAGGCTGTGTAAAGTCTTCTCTGAGGAAAGTGGGGTGAGAACAGGAGGAAGAAAAGTGAGCCACGTGTTCCTTTTATTTTCCACTCTACCACTTACCATAAACTATGCCGTGTACATTATCCAAGGATAAGAACCGCAAAGTATCTGAGAGGAGCCTTGGGCCCTTCATGATAACAATAGGAAATTTAAGTCATTGCAAAGTTATGATTTCAAAAGTAATTCCGACTCCTCCTTTCAGATCCATCACAGAGCGTCATGGCTATAATTAGAGAGAACATACCTTCAGATTTGCTCATAGTCCTTATCTGACCTATTGTCCTAAGCTCGCTATTAATAGTGAGCTTTCACTCCCCAAAATATCTTCTAACTGTAAATTATATGGGCATTGTAATATAAATGATACTTATAACATCAACTCACTAATTGTTTTTTCTGGTTTATTTTGCATGTATGTGCAATGTGCCTGTGAATATGTGTGTGTGTGTGTGTATGTGTGTGTGTGTGTGTGTATAGAGAAGAGGGTGATGTTAGGTGTCTTCCTAGCAATCTCCACTTTATTACCAAGGCCAGTCTCCCATTTGATCTCAAAGTTCACTGATTCCATTAGGCTAGCTAGCCGACTTGTTCTGAAGATCTCTTGTCTCCATCTCCTAAGTGCTTGGATTACAGACAGTCCACGCCACCACAGCTGTCTGGCATCTACCTGGGTGCTGGAGAGCTGAACTCATGCTTGCATGGCAAGTGCTTTTCCCATTGAACAGTCTCCCAAGCCCCTTTGATAGTATTTTTTTTTTTTTTTTTGTTTTTTTTTTCAGACAGGGTCTTCCTATAGCTCCAGCTGTCCTAGAACTCACTGTGTAGACCAGGCCTTGAACTCACTGAGATCTGCCTGTCTCTGCCTCCTGAGTGTTGGGATTAAAGGTGTGTGCCCCCACACCCTGTGCTAGTGGGGTTTTTTGTTGTTGTTTTTTGTTTTTTTAAACTTTTCGTTTTCTTTTGAATGAATCTACCTGTGCCAGGCACTAAGGTAGCTTCTTTTTATTTGCAGTATAATTAATTCTTTCCAAAAGATCCACTAAGTAGATAGTAGGACTGTTTTTAAAAGTCAGAAAACTGGTTCAGAAATGTTAAGGGATTGCCGGAGGCCACATGTTAAGGTATTGCCGGAGGCCACAAGGGTACTCGTTTACATGACAGTAACAATTTAAACTCTTTCTGAGCTACTGGGAAACCATTCTTTTTCAGTTACACTAGTTCCAGGTTCAAAATGGAGCTTTAGTATCCTTCTCCCCAAATAAATAAAAAGCTGAGTAGTAAGCACACCGCAGTGGCTGTAATCAGGGCAGAAGTGAGTCTATTCCCGTGTAAACCATGGCAGACTCAACAAGATGTTAGAGAGACAGTTAATTCTACAAGGATTGTTCCATCCTACTGAGTGTGTTTTCAGATCTTTGTACCATTCTGAATACTCCCCCCTGCATAAGAAAACACTGCTTTAGGAGAACTTAAGTTGTACTTCTCTGTGAGTTCTAGAAACAACAGAGCTCCTCCCCTGCTTGCTGCCCACTGCTACCAGTCTTTCCCACACCCTAGATATGAAGGGAGATAATAAGGCCCTCAAATAGAAGTTTCCAGATTATGAGTCATGGCTTACTCAGCCTTTGTTATAGAAAACCTGGAAGCCTTTGAAACAGGCTGTTGATTTTGGCATCCTTAACTCCCTGTACTGCTATCAAGAAACAAGTTGCATGACTAATTTGCTTGAGAAATTACTTCTGTAATGAGTATATTGAGAATAGTCAATGTTAAAGGGACTGGTGTTTAATATATACTGTTTAATGTCTGTTTGTATGAATAAGAACTCATTTGTAGTTCTACAATAATTATAGTTCCTCAATAAATATCTGTTACAATGAATCAAATAGAAATATCAATAAAAGTTAGCATTATTTTCAAGTACTAAATAAGAGTTAAGCATTATATAAAGAGCTTTATAGAGATAATTTTTCCTGCTTTGAATAGGTATATATATATATGTACATTGTAAATTAAATTCATAAATATTAATTATGTGAATGCTTTTATACTTGGTGCCTAATGTTCTATATATAATAAAAATATAGACTTAATGAATCAAAACATATATGAAAATAAACATAAATATCAGCATGGCATTTTAACATTATTATTTAGTATATTCATAGAGTTAATTTTTGAAGCAAATTAGTAGTATATATTATAAAAAGGTATGTATTGTATAGTTATTAGGAAAGTGTATTGTTATATTCATATAAATTAATTACATAATGTTTATTCCTATACAATATTTTATTATAGATACTATATAATCCTTAGCTATATGGCACAAATAATGATATGGCCAAATATTAAGATAGACAAGAACATAAAATTAGATAATGCCTGTGAAGTAAAGCTCCTACCATATCTCAATTAGGCAAAACATCACCTGAGAGTTCCAAGGAACAAACCACACCTGACTAAACTGACCACACTAATAAGCTTAAATAATGTGGACTTGTTGGTGCCAAATTACTCTCACAATGGCATATTTGTATTCAAAATAACTTTATTATGAAATTTATATCCCATTAAAGGAATAACACCATTCTTAATTAAATTAAAAATTTTTGGAAGTATATTTTTCAGAATGCAATTTTTTATTTTTATTTACTCATCAAATATTTATTAAGGGCCTAGTTATAAGGCACATGCAATAATAATTTTATATAAATATACAAGTACTCTTCCCTAATAATAGTGTAAAACAAAACACTAGATGTCGATGTAACTGAATGTTACAGTGTGCATTCTTGGGCAATGAAACTATGGTCTATTTTTTCATATGTTCCATATCTTTTAAAAATATTTATTATTAGCCGGGCGTGGTGGTGCACACCTTTAATCCTAGCACTTGGGAGGCAGAGGCAGGCAGATCTTTGTGAGTTCAAGGCCAGCCTGGTCTACAGAGTGAGCTCCAGGACAGCTGGGGCTACAGGAAGACCCTGTCTCAAAAACACCAAAAAAAAATTTATTATTTAATGAAAATGTATTTTTAAAAAAACACAAAGGTTTATGCCAAGAGTGATGGTGCATTCCATAATCCCAGCACTCAGGAGGCAGAGGCAAGGGGATATCTGAATTCCAGGCCAGCCCGGTCTACATATCAAGTTCCAGGCCAATAAAAACTACATAGTGAGACATTCAAATACTACTACTACTACTACTACTACTACTGCTAATAATAATAATAATGACAATCACCCAAAGATTTTGATAATTTCAAGGCACTCAGACTTCATGTCCCACTCAGAAGACAGCAGTAATCACTACTGCATTGTTCAGCATTCAGTTCCTAATTTCTAGGTTGCTTTTGTTCTTATAACCAGATTCAGGTCAGAATTAAGTGCCTGAGTTCAGAACAAACTCACGTCTACCCCCAAGGCTTTAAGAACAGAAATCAGTTGTGAATACTCTCAGACAGAAACTATGCTTCCAAACCTTGAGCCTGTGCACAGTACTTAATGAGCTAGTTCTTCCTGTCCCAGCCCTGGAGAGCTTCAGATCAGACAGTATAAAGGTAGCCGAATACTTGACATTACAAATCTCAAGGAGGGTCTTAATCTGAAACCAGCCTAAGCATTCTCTCCAAGTTGGCCTTCTTCAGGGGTTAGATTTTTCTGGCGGGGCTGAGCAGTGTTAGGCAATCATGCAGTCAGGAACCATGACAGCAGTAATCACAACCCAAGATTTCAGCAAACAGTAATTTACTGTCAGTAAACAGAAGGCACGCTCAGTCTAATCACTCTGTATTTACTTCACTGACTTGCAACTGATCGTCTTCCTCCCTATCCCCAGCCTAAACTAGAAGAGGAAGGAAATTATGGCAGCCAATATAGTATAGTTGCTAAGAGCTTCACTGCTGAGTTTCAGTTCTACTTAAAGAATGGGATAAAGGTGAATTTCAGCCAACAAGGTCACAGAGAACTGTTGTGAGCATTAGCCAAACTAATATATATATATATAATGCCAACCTTAATGTCTAGTGCAGAGAAAATATTCAGCAGCGACTAATCTCAGATACTGTTCACATTCTTGAGAGGTCCTTCTACCTATAGTCTCTGCCGTTAGTACATAGTGGATATAAGCAACAAATACCAAAATTCCCCCAAATGAATGTACTTTCTAATCCCTGCAGGTGGAGAGAGTAGCCAACATACATCTCCATGATAACTTCCAGACTCTGAATCTTTAGTTATTTCAGAAGTTCTGGGCTTCTCAGGGAGAAATAGTGCAATTAGTCTATAGTGTATTTGGTTAGAATGACACTTAAGTAGCCCGCATCCAAGGCCTTCATTGGTCAAGCTAACAGTAGGAGGAAAAAGTATGCAGAAAGATTGCTAAATGGGACAGTACCAAAATTGGCAACTCCCTGATACTGACAATGAAACTCCTAAGAGCTGCCAGCACACATACGGGTTGACTTCAAGTCTTATTAACTTCATCTTGGAATGTAAAGGGAATACCTTAGGCAAGTGTTTCTGCCAAATTCAAGCCACGGTCTTTCCAGCTAAGGCAGGTACTAGAAACGGGTCAATACCAATCACTCCTGGACCTAGACTAGAACAGGTCTCCCAAGGTCCCTATAAACCTTGAGAAGCAGGGGTAGCCCAAACTCATGTGCTGTCTCCACCCTTAGTGTTCTTCATCTCCCCATCTATAACCCTCATTCTCTCAAATCTTCAAAACCAGGAGAAAGGGATGTCCAGGCAACACTGCCAGGAACACCTAATCCATATAGTTTCCCCTTTTTAGAATTCCAAGGGAAATTAGAGCTTTGACAGACGATGCTTTAGGATATATTACTGAAAGAAAAACTCTTAATTACTAAATGATGTCTTGTAGAAAGAGAAACAGATTTGCCAAAAAAATAAATGGCTTTCAACAATATATCTATGTGTCTTCTCTACTAGATTCATTTGAAGGATAAAATATGCAAAGCCTTTTCATTCTTCTACAAGTGGTGATCCAGTTTTGCCAACACCACTTGCTGAAGATGCTGTCTTTTCTCCATTGTGGTTTCTTGGCCCCCTTGTCAAATATGAGATGGCTGAAATTGTATGTGCTCAGACTTGGATCTTCGGTTTTGTTCCATTGGTCAACAGGTCTGTTTTTGTGCCAGTACCAGGCTGTTTTTATGACTATAGCCCTGTAGTATAGTTTGGTTTTTTAAAATCTGGTATAGAGATCCCTCCTGTGTAGCTCTGTTCCCTCAAGGATTTGATTTGCTATTCGGGGTCTTTTGTTTCTCCCAAAGGAATTGAAGAACTTTGTTTCCAAGCCTGTGAAAAACTCTTGGGGATTTTGATTGGGATTGTGCATTAAATCTATCAAGAGTTTGGGTAAAATGGAACCATTTATTACAACAATGTTAATTTTACCAATCCATGAGCATGGGATTTTTTTTTCCATCTTCTCATGTGCCTGATGCTGGTCAGGGGTCTGGGAGAGGGGGGGGGAAGGGGGGTGGTCTTGTGAAGGGTTTAAAGATTTTGTGTTGTAAAGGAAGGTCTTTGGGGGTGCTTTGGTTAGGTTATGTTGCCATAGGTATGCGAGTTAATTGTTTATTTAGGCGATTGTGAGATGGGGGAAGGATCTCTATTGAAGGTTCTTGTCTCAAAACAGTTGTTGGCTTAGATGAGCTGGGTGGAAAGGAAAGAGGCCCGTGTAGATTTTCGGAAGGTGTTAATATTTGTGGTAATCCTGTAAGGAGGCACGGTAGGGGGGTTGTCTGAAGCTGGTTTAATCGTTTTCTAGGAGTGTGTTTCCTGAGGGATGGAGGTTTTGTTGCATCCCGGTAGATGTAAACAAGGTTCAAGGTCATCAGCAAGTAGGGATAGTTTGACTTCCTCTTTTCCAATTAGTACCCTTTAATATCCTTTCTGCCTTATTGCTCTAGCAAGTGTTTTCAATTTTAAGGCACTATATTGAAGAGGAGTGTGATAGGGGGCAAGCCCTTGCCAGAGTTCCTACCTTTAAAGGGAATGTTTTTCCATCATTTCCCCATTTAGGATGAAGATTGGCTGTGGGTTTTCCGTATATGGCTTTGATTACAGTGAGGGATTATCCCTCCAATCCAATTTCCTTCTAGGAGGACCGTTAAGCATGAAGGAATGCTGGATTTGTCAAAGGCATTTTTTCAGCCGAATTTGAATGATGGTGTGGTTTTTTCTTTATTCCATTTATGTGTTTTATGAGTGTTTATTGATTTTTCGTATGTTGAACCAATCCCGGCATCTCTGGTAGGAAGTCCAACGTGGTCATGAGGGATGATCTTCGTGATGTGGTTCTGGATGGCGATTTGCCAGTATTCTGGTTAGAATTTTGGCATCAGTGCTCAACAGGGAGATGGGTCTATAATCGATTCTCCTTTTTATTTTCTGTTGTTGCACTGTTTTGGTAATAGAGTGATGTTGGCTTCATAGAAGGAATTTGGGGAGAATTCCCTCGATTGTATACTTCTAACAGTTTGTATAATAATGGTTGTAGGTCTTTTTGAAATGTTTTATAGAATTCTTGTCTGGACTGTGAAACCATCCTGGGCCTGGGCTTGTTTAGTTGGGGAGGCTTCTTACTACATCCCTATTTCTTCATATGTTATAGGTCTGTTTAAAAGCTGCTGGTCTCCTCTTCTTGTGGCCAAGCTTTGGTTGATTCCCAGGATTTCAGATATTCATCCATTCTTCTAGATTTTCAAACTTGGTAGAATAGAGGTTTCTTGTAATATTCCAGGGACATGATGAAGGGACACATGGGAAAGGTGCAGGATAATTCCACAACTAAGCGCTACCAACACTGTGGGAGATGCCTATAAGTGGGATCTCCCCGGGGGGATGGCACGGGCACAGATATTAGAGGGAAAATTGTGGGACATATTGAAGGAAATCAAAGAATGTAAAGAACAAGTCAGAAGAACTAAGCAGAGAGAATGAAAAAACTCAGAAGGACCTAGAGAGAGAATGACAAACTATGGAAGGAGGTGGAAACACGGGAAAGATCCCATGTTGAAAAAGAAGAGGAAACCAACCAGTGAAGCAAAGAGCTCAGGAAGAGATTGAGAAGCTCGAAAAAAGAAGTGGAAATACAAAGAAATCATGATGAATGAAAAAGGAAATCAAACACCTCCAATCAAGAGAAAAGGAACAGAAAGCCTCAGAAGTAGAATGGAGAAAGCATAACAAAGAATATTAGACCTGGAATATAACACAGAACAACTAAAAACCTCAAGTAAAGATGATGAAAAATTTAAATAACCAAAAAAGTGGAACAACGAGGAATTGTGGGACACTATAAAAAGAGCAAAAAAACAACCTCTGCTCATAGGAATAGAGGAATGAGAAGAATCCCAAGAGATAGGTATTGATCAATGTCTACAGAATAATAGATGAAAAAATTTCCCCGAACGAAAAAAAGGGCAAACCAATACAAATACAAGAAGCACTAGAACTCCAAAAGACAAGATCAGAAAAGAACTCGCCATGCCATATCATAGTTAACGTTAGACGCCCAAAACAAAGACAAAATCTGAAAGCCACAGAGAAAAACAACAAGTTACATGTAAGGGAAACCCATCAGACTATAACTGACTTCTCAGTGCAGAATATGAAAGGCAAGAATAATGTGGAGCAAAGCATCCCAGTGTTAAAGAAGGACTATGGATGCCAACCCAGTTTACTATTCCCAGCAAAAAATGTTGATTAGAGTTTTGAAGGAGAGAGAAAAATCTTCCATACATAAACAAGATGAAAGACGACATGTCCAAAAAACAAACCCTTCAGAGAACACTTAAAGCAATTCAAATTCAAAGGACAGAATAAAGGAGCAAATAGACCCAAGCAACAGGAAAGAGAAATTAATAAAGCATAACTGCAGAAATAAAAACATAAACCAAAACTGAAATGGGATATAAGGTTGAAAGGAGCACACACATCTTTTAACTTATAGACCTTCAATATTAATGGAAAATGGACGAAACGCCCCAATCAAAAGACATAGTGGGAGAATGGATTAGGAAACAACCCCCGTAAAAGTGAAAGGATGGGAAAAATTCCAACATATGTACCAAAAAGAAAGCAAGTTTGCTATTTTAATATCGACCAAATCATATGTACTTTTTAAGTAAAAGAAATCAGAAGAAAAAGATGGCTATTACATGTTTATCAAAGGAACAATTGCCATGAAGATTTCACAATCATGAATATAATGCACCAAACTCTGAATGTGCACCAAACTTTATAAGAACATTTCTCTAGGGCTTCAAGGCACAGATAACCCCATACACTCGTAGTGGGAGACTTCAATACACCACTGAGCCCTTTTGACAGTCCACTGGACAAAGAATAAACAGAAAGACAGCTGAACTAAATGATACAATAAAACAAATGGACCTCGCGAGACATTTACCAAAACCAAATAGTGCACCCTATTAGCGCAGAGAGTATACGTTCTACTCAGCATTCTATTCAGCAACCCCATGGAACATTCTCCAAATTGACCACATACTGGGACGCAGAAGAAACCTCACAAAAACAACAAAATGATTGAAATGGATTTTCAGGCATTCTATCAGACTACAAAACAATAAAGCTCATTATCGACACCAGGATAAGCCCGACTATGTACAAGAACACATGGAGAACTAAACAACACAATCCTGAAAAATGAAATTGGTCAAGGAAGAGATAAAGAGAAATAAAACTTCCTGGGAATGAATGACAATGATAATGCACACAAAAAAACCTATGTGAATAGGTTAAAAGCAGTCCTAAGAGGTAGATTTGATAGCCCTGGGTGCTACATTAGAAAAACAGAAGAGCAAAAGTGAACAATCTAACATTGCAGCTAAAAACACTTGGAGACAACAACAGATGACCCTAAATGCACAGACAGGAAGAAATAACAAAATCAGGACAAAAATCAGTGGAATAAAAACAAAGAAAACAATACAAAAAAATCAATGAATCCAAAAGTTGGTTCTTTGCGAGAATAAACAGATAGACAGACCTCTAGCCCATTTAACCAAATAAAGAAGGAACAACTCCAAATCAATAGAATCCATGAAGAAAGTGGAAATATCACAACAACAATGAAAAAGATCCAGACAATCCAGATGGTAATACTTCAAAAACCTATAATCCACTAAATTTAAAAACCTAAACCTAGAGAATGGATGAATATTGAATCCATGAAGCACCAAAGCTCAAACCAATAAGAGATCGACAGCTTAAGAGACCCATAATACATGAAAATTGAAGATTTGTAATAAGAAACCTCCACTAAAAAAAGCCCAGGCCCAGGTGGTTTTACATGGCACAATTCTTAAAATATTTCAAAAAGACTTTACAACCATTATTATGCAAAATGTTCAGAAGGATAAGAGGGAATTCTCCCAAATTCCTTCTATGAAGCCAGCATCACTCTACTACCAAAACCAGGCAAAGATACAACCAAAAAGAACTAGACCCATCTCATGATGAACACAGATGCAAAACTTCTAAACAGGACACTTGCAAATCACATACAGAACCACAACAAGAAGATCATCCATCATGATCAAGTTGGATTCATACCAGAGATGCAGGAATGGTTTCACATATACAAAAATCAATAAGTATCATCAACCATATAAATGTTCTTAAAGAAAAAAACCACATTATCATCTCAATTGAATGAAGAAAAGCCTTTGAAAAAATCCAGCATCCCTTCATGTTTAAAGTCCTAGAGGGAATTGGATTGGAGGGAATCAGTCCTCATGTAATCAAAGCCATACTCAGGAAACTCACAGGCCAATATCATCCTAATGGGGAAAACAACAGAAACATTCCCGTTAAAGGTAGGAACTCGGCAAGCTGCCCCCTGTCCCAACACTCCTTTTCAATAAGTGCTTGAAACACTTTGCTAGGGCCAGGCAATAAAAAAGGAAAAGTAGGAGTACTAATGGAAAAAAGGAAGGTCCAAGCTATCCCTTTTTGCTGATGAGATGATTGTATACTTATAGGATTCTAAAAACACCACCAGAAAACACCTAGAAACATTAAGAGCTTGAGTAAAGTGGCAGGAATCAAAATTAACTTATAAAAATCAGGAGCCTTTTCTATACAAACGACAAGCAATTGAAGAAGGAATACAAGGGAGACCTCTTCCTCAAAGCATAAAATACCTAGGACAAAACTACCTAACCAAAGACACAAAAGATCTATACAAACGAATTGGCTTTGTTTTTAAACCCCTGAAGAAGGAAATTGAAAGAAGACATCAGAAGATGGGGTGGAAAACTCTCCCATGCTCATGGATTAGGGAAAATTAATTTAATCAAAAATGTCCATTCTAGCCCAGCTCTTGTATAGATTTAATGCAATTCCCAATTAAAATCCCCTAGAGTTTCTTCATAGGCTTGAAAAAATTATAAAAAAATAAAAAAAAAAAAAAAAAAAAAAAAAAAAAAAAAAAAAAAAAAAAAAAAAAAAAGACTTGGTACTGGCACAAAAAACAGACCTGTTGACGCAATGGTAACAAAACTGAAGAGCCAAACCGGAGCACATACAATTCAGAGCCATCTCCATATTGACAAGGGCGGCACAGAAGACACAATGGAGAAAGACAGCATCTTTAGGCAATGGTGGTTGGCAAAACTGGATCCACCACTTGTAGAAGAAATTAATTAGAACCCCTACCTCTCTGCCCTGTACAAGAAAAGTCAACTCCAGATGGGCAAAGGGACCTCAAAGTGAAACCCCAAACTCTGTAGAGGGTGATAAAAGGAAAATATTTGGGCAGCAGACTACAAGACTAGGTGTGAAAGAAAGGACTCCTAACATCAGGAACAGGGCAGCCGGGTAGAGATTGAAGGTCGACAATTGGACAAATGGGGAACCTCATTAAAACTCAAAAGCTTCTGTACAACAAAAGGAAACAATCAACGGAAGTTGAGAGGAAAAAACCCACAGCAGTGGGAGGAAAACCTTCACTGCAGATACCAATCTGAAAAAGCATTGATTATCAAATATTATAACTAAATACTCAAATAAACAAAGGAAGAAAGGAAAAACAAAATGACCCACTCAATAGATGGAGCTCAAAGCTGAACAAGAGGCAAACTCTTCACAAGTGCAGGAATTAGAGATGGCTGAGAAAATCTTAAAAAATTCGTGTCACTATAATTAGAAGAAAGGCAAATGAAAACCACTTTAAGATATCATCTCACTCCAATAAGAAACTGGCAAGGACAACGAAAAAAAATGATTTTACCCAAGTGCTGGAGAGGTTGTGGGGAAAAGGGGAACAAGCTCATCCACTGCTGGTAGGGATTAAAATGGTGCAGCTCCACTGTGGATAAAAAAAAAGTAATGGATACCCTTGAATACTTGGAACTGAACTTGCCACCTGACCCACCATATCAAACTCCTGGGTTTGTTACCCACAACGACTTCAATCTTACTGCAGTGATACCTACGCACAGCCATGTTTATTGAAGGCTCTTTCACAAAAGCAAAGGAGCTGGAACCAACCTAAACTGCCCCTCACTGACGAGTGGATAGAGGGAAAAATTGTACAATCTACACAATGGTGAGTTCTATGCACGTAAAGAGGAAAAGAGTGTTACAAAGGCCACCAATACGCAATAAAAGGCCAAATATTAGGGTCTCCTTGAGTCACGACAAGACTCCTCCTTCTTTAGGCACCAGCTACACCCCCCCCGACACCTGGGCCTGGAAAATTTTAACTGTGCAAAGCAGTGGCAAACCAATTGGCCGTATAGCCCAAATTCTAATTGGACTAATTAAGCTCTCTCCTTGGAGGAATAACCCATGGGCTGATGCACAAGTTTTAAGCGTTCCTCTCTAATGGTTTAGGAGATGTTATACAGCCAGCCACAGTTAAGCACCCTTTCATATTTTTAACAGAAAAAAAAAAAAAAAAAAATGTTTAATTCATGGCATTAAACATAACCATCCAAACTCTTCTGTGGTCGGTATCACAGGTAAACCTACCCATAACAATTAGTACTGTTTACATACTTGATATCTAATTGCTTTGTGCTTCATTAGTATGATCAAAAGGTTATCTTGGACAAACTCTCAGGCCCCATGAAAGGAAACAGCCGAAATTGACCAGAGACCAAGCACAACAGCTCCAGTAGAAAAGTAGAACTGTATTTGCTTCTCTCCACCTGTGCCCCCTTTCTACAGCCTAGGGAACAAAAATCTGTGGGAAGAGGGCGGGTGTGGTAGAAGGGATCAAGGGGCTGGATGGGTGGGGTTGAATGGGTGAAACTACAGCAAAATATACTGAAGCAAAACTCATTTACCAACTTGTAAAAAACAAAAGGGGGCCCTCCCCCCCCCGCACCCCCGGCCTGGATGGTGGGACTCATGGGGCTGGTGGTGGGTTTTGGCACAACTGTCTTGCAAATTGGTTTTACAATGAGGATCTTGTACTCATAAAATTATTACTTATTGTAAAAATGAAAAAAAAAAAACTGAGAAGGAAAGCTGCCAGGGACCATTTATGGCAGAAGGTTGTTGTGGGATGATATCGGGGGTTGGCGTCGGGGTGGAAGTGTGTGAGGGGAAGGTAAAGGAAATATTGCTTAACTGACTTGGAAAATGATGTATTTTGGAAAAACAAAACGCCTCAATCAATTTTAAAAAAATGAAAAATAACATATAAAAAATTAAAAAAAATAAAAAAAGCAAACGATGACATTTCATGAACTTTCAGGTAAATGTTTGGAGCTAGAAGTATATGCTGAGGAACCGTAACCCACATCCCAGAAAAAAAAAAAAGTGAATGGTATCCCTCAATCGTGGAATGCTAGTGACCAATTACCTAATTGTATTGGCAAAAACTGAGCAAAATTAATGATTCTGACAAACAACTTTGTCTTTTATTTTAGAATCCCTTAAAAAAATAAGCCAAATAAAAAATTTTTATGCTAAGGACTGATTGCCTGCCCTTGAGTGTAAGTGCAACCATTGTCAAGCAATGCATCATGGGAGGTCAGAAGAGGGCAATTGGATTCCCCTGGAACCCTAGAACGGGGTTGGCAAGCTTGTGATCCACAATGTGGGTGTTGGGAACCAACCCCTGGTGTCCTCTGGCAAGAGCAAACCAAGGTGGTCTAACTGCTGACCCTATCATCTCCAGCCCTAGATNAAATTTTATTTATTTTTGTATGTGTATGAATGTACTGTCTGCATGTAGGTTTGTGCACCCATGTCGTGCAATGCTGCGGAGGTCAGAAGAGGGCCTCGGATTCCCCTGGAACTGGAGTTCTCCTGGAATTGGAGTTACAGACGGTTCTTAGCCACCATGTGGGTGCTGGGGATCGAACCTGGGTCCTCTGCAAGAGCAGTCGGTGCTCTTAACCACTAGGCTATCTGTCCAGCCCCTGAAAATGCCATTTTTTAATATAGCACAACTTGAATTATGTGTGCCCAAGTTTCAAGAAATAGATTCAGCAAGGGTAAAGTAATAAGATAAAAAAAATTAGGTAATTTGATTCTAAATACATCTACTTACTATAAAATTTTATTCTAAATATACTTACTTACTATAAAATTTCCATTTTTCTTGATCTTTTCCCAAGTGTTCCTTCCTTAAGGATAAAGGGAAAAATAAGATGGAGAATTTTTAGGAAGCATTTTAGATGCATACCAAAAGAACTGGAAGGCATGTTGAAGGAAGAAGATGAGCATTTTGATAAACAAAACGGTCTATTTCTAGAAAGACAATTAATCTTTTGAAAATATTTACAATTGGTCCATTCCAGATCCATGCCATTGTTATGGTTTCAAATTGATGTGGTCCAGAACTCTGGATTATTTCATAGATTAAAGAAAGAAGGCCATTAGCACAGACACCCAATCAACTAGCAGACCAGTTTGATGTTCCTATGTCGAATTTTGTCCTCCAAAAATTTGTATTCTAACCCTGCTATATTTCCAAATGTGACCTTATTTCAAAACGAGGTTGTTACAGATGTGATTAGTTTATCTGAGGCTATACTGGAGTAGGATGGGCCCCTCATTCAATAGAACTAGTGTCTTATCAAATAGGGGAATTTGAACATAGAGGGTTTTACACAGGGGTACTGCATGTGATGATCAGTTATGCTTCTATAAATCAAGGAACTAGCAGAATGTGAAAAGAGCAGCTTGGAATGGATCCTTTCTTACAGGCTTCAGAGAGACTGTGGCCCAGACAACACCCTGACTTCAGACAGATAACTTCCATAACTGATACAACACTACTTTTTGGTATTTTGTTTCCAGAACCTTCTAAAATTGCAGTTATCAACCCCTTTTCATAATATTCTTTCTAAATTTGGCTGCCCCTGTTGTATAACACAATATCAAACCAAGAAGCAGAGGCATGACCATGTCTACTCCCATTCAGTCTGCCTCCATTGCTATCTAAACCCCAACTGTATCCAGACCAATACCACCATAGGGGAGATTTCCAGAAAGGGACTAGCTGCTACCATTCTTGGCCCATGAAGGCATGGCCAGCTTTTCATGTGGGCCCACTGGCTGCCTGGCTATGCCAAGTCCACCCTCCACTTTTGTTGTCTGAATTAGTTGAGAAGTTAATTTAATACTTTAGATGATAATAGAGTCCTTACCCAAACAACTCCCACCCCCTTGTACAGAAGGGTTGACATTCTCACAACAAAGGTAGGAACCTTTCTTTTCTGTTGACCTAGGAAAGAAATTACACACACACACAAACACACACACACACACATGCATTACAGTTAATCTTTTAGTGCTATGGAAGTGTGCTTGGTGGTCTGGTAGATGTTGGAAAACTGATATCTGAGCAGGTTAGCCTGAAATTTTGAACAATAACGTATTTATAATGGACATGTAGAAAATATATGAACAAAGCGAGGTCAGAAAGTAAATGAGAATTCCTTGTGTTATATACTTAGTAGGCACTCTGTAATGTCTTGATGAAAAGAACTTTGCTACTGAGTCAGTCCTTTCTGTGTCTTAATTCTTAAAACCCAATTCTTAGTTTATTGAAATTTGACTACTACTAGACTTTATACATTGGTCAAAATCTTATAAAAGTTTCTTTATTTCTCTTACTCTCAAACACATTGTAAATTTATTAAATTTCCTAAGACATTGACATTTATTTTTACATTCTCTTAAGCTCTTATAAAGGGAGTGTTTGCAGACATGGCTTCCACGCAGGATTCAGGAATAGGCAGAAATGATACTAAGGATTCATCGTAAGTGACAGAGTTTGATATGGGATGCCAGAAACTTGATGACCAGGTCACATGAAAAGTGGGCATTGGTTCTACTCATGCACCAAGATGGATCTTTAGGAATACCCTCCCCCCCAAAAAAAAGGGAATACCCCTAAAGCCAAGGCTGTCTGCTGGAAAGAAGTTATGGGCTCTTAATTGTGCACAGTCTCTTTGCCAGAACTGCCTTTTGCTGGTGGGTTTTATTCTTCTCAGATCTGGATTGGGAATTATGTGATACAGCTAAGAGATGCCCCACTGAGTGGAGAAAACTCTGTAGAAATCCAAGCTGCACATAATTTAAAACTGTGAATTATCAACATTTGCATAGTATCCGTGATAGTCTGGACCTTTTCTTTCCACACTTTATGATCTTTATTCCATGTAGTGAGAGATTGTCAGAGGGACCAGGGAAAGCACAACAGGAATGAAGAATTCAGAGACTAGATGATTTAACCCCCTAAACTGAATAAGCTGAGATCATATACATTTTAGAAAGATATTTGTATAGAATAATCCTCAAGAGAGAGACTCCAATATTTAATGATAGAGAAAGAAAATTTATTCCTGAGTGTAAACTAGTCATCAGTGGAAAGTGGAATATTTTAAACCCTGAAAAACAAAGAAAAGAGAGTGTTAAAATCGATTACTTTGACCAGAGTCCAAGTCAAAAGCTCCAGAGAGAGTGGACTGTTTTACTTCTCATCCACCTGTGCCCCTTTTCTAAGCCTAGGGAACAATCTGCAGAAGAGGGGGCATGGTAGAATGTAAAGGCTGCGATTGGGGTGAATGGTGAAACTACAGCAATGTAGTCTGGACACTCATTTGATCAACTTGATTGAACAAACAACCTGTCACCCCCCACTGGATGGTGGGGCTGTGGGGGTTTGGGCACAACAGCCTGCAGATTGGTTTTGCACGAAGGATGCCTGTACTCATGGCTTATCACTTATAGCTAAAAAATGAGAAAAAAAAAAAGAAAACAGAGAAAGATGCAAGACAGTTACGGCAGAATACAGGATCTGGGATGGGGTGGGGTTGGGGGGGGAAGGGAAAGGGAAATATGCCTGATCTGAATTGGAAAATGATGTACGAAATGCACAAAGCATCAATAAAAATTAATTAAAAAAATCGATTACTTCTCTGTGATATTAACATTCTGCAAATTTAAAGTCAAATACAGAGTATTTTCCACTTTATTCCATTAAAAAACAAAATAGTGGTTCACACCTATTCAAGCAATTCCTACCCTTCCATGTCTAAAATGTTATTTTAAAACTTTTAGCAAGATCAATATGATAAGTGCTACAATTATGGATATTGCAGAATTCTTACATTAATGTTTTCCTGAAAACATATGCAAAATTCAGT
>VZQC01010206.1:1188912-1272706 GCA_009823505.1 Rhizomys pruinosus
AGGAATCCTGGCGGGGTTGGTACGAGGAAAGAATAGGGCAGGACACCCACAAACACTACACACACACTACACGCCCAGGCACAGGAAGCGGTGGGGGGGGGAGGGGGCGATGGGAAGGGAAGTGGGCTGGGGGGGGTCGGGGAGAGGGGGGAAATCGGAGATTCGTCGGAGCAGGGGGGGTGAGCCTTCGGAGGGAAAGGTTGGGTGTGAACCCAAGAACGGGAAGGGATCATGGCCACGTAGAGAAGAATATCACAAGAGGAGAGAAGAAAAAGAGAGGGACATATCGCGGGTTAGGGGGGACGGTGGCGAAAGACGGAGAATGTCGTGGTAGGGAGAGTACTCCAGTCGGCACGCGGGAATGGCCTTGAGTGGAACGGAAAAGAACTGCTGATTGAGGCAGTGCTCGGTGGGGTCTTAATGCTTAAAACCCAATTCTTAGTTTATTCGGAAAATTTGATACTACTACTGACTCTTATACATTGGTCCCAAATCCTTATATAAAAGTTTCTTATTTCTCCTTACTCTTCAAGACCACATTGTATAATTTATTCAATTTCCTAAGGACATACATTATTTTTACATTCTCTTAAGCATACTTATAAGGAGAATGTTTTGGCAGACTGGCTTCCACCAGCAGAGGATTCCGGAATAGGCAGAAATGATACTAAGGATTCATCGTAAGTGACAGAGTTTGATATGGGATGCCAGAAACTTGATGACCAGGTCACATGAAAAGTGGGCATTGGTTCTACTCATGCACCAAGATGGAATCTTTGGAATACCCTCCCCACCAAAAAAAACCACCCCAAAAAAAAGGGCAAATACCCCTAAAGCAAGGCATGTCGCTCGGAAAGAAGTTATGGGCTCTTTAGTGTGCACCAGTCTCTTTGCTCAGAGAACTGCCTTTCTGTGTGGTTTTCATTCTTCATCACGCTCTGGATTGGGAATTATGTGATACACTAAGAGATGCCCCACTTGATGTGGAGAAAACTCTGTAGAAATCCAAGCGCACATAATCTTAAAACCTGTAATTATCAAACATTTGCTTAGTATCGGATCGTCTGGTATTATCACTTTGCTAGTTCCGTGCTAGTGACCTTTTTCTTCCCACACTTTATGTCTTATTCCATGTAGCTGACGAGATGCAGAGGGATCCCAGGGAATACGCACATGACAGGAATGACGATTCAGGAGACTAGACTGATATGAACCCCCCCGGCTCGACAATCTGAATAATAAGCTGACCGATCATATCCATTTCTTAGAAAATATTTGTATAGAAAATCCTCAGACTAGAGGACCTGCCAAATTTAATGCATAGAGAAAGAGAAAATTATATCCAGAGTTGCTGCAACTATCAAAACTACGCACAGTGGAAATTGGAATATTTTAAACCCTGCAACAAAACAACAGAAAAAGCAGAGGTTGTTAAAATCTATTACTTCGACCAGATTCCAAGTTCAACAGCCCCAGGAAATCAGGGGCCACTGTTTTTTCTCTGTCCACTGTGCCCTACTTTTCTAAGCCTAGGACCAATCTGCGGAAAAAAGTGGGGGCGTTCACCCACCCCGGTAGAATTTTTAGTAGAGATAGTTAGTAGTCGTTTACGCTATGGTAGAATGTTAAAGGCTGGCTGCGATTGGGGTGAATGGTGAAACTACAGCAATGTAGTCTGGACACTCATTTGATCAACTTGATTGAACAAACAACCTGTCACCCCCCACTGGATGGTGGGGCTGTGGGGGTTTGGGCACAACAGCCTGCAGATTGGTTTTGCACGAAGGATGCCTGTACTCATGGCTTATCACTTATAGCTAAAAAATGAGAAAAAAAAAAAGAAAACAGAGAAAGATGCAAGACAGTTACGGCAGAATACAGGATCTGGGATGGGGTGGGGTTGGGGGGGGAAGGGAAAGGGAAATATGCCTGATCTGAATTGGAAAATGATGTACGAAATGCACAAAGCATCAATAAAAATTAATTAAAAAAATCGATTACTTCTCTGTGATATTAACATTCTGCAAATTTAAAGTCAAATACAGAGTATTTTCCACTTTATTCCATTAAAAAACAAAATAGTGGTTCACACCTATTCAAGCAATTCCTACCCTTCCATGTCTAAAATGTTATTTTAAAACTTTTAGCAAGATCAATATGATAAGTGCTACAATTATGGATATTGCAGAATTCTTACATTAATGTTTTCCTGAAAACATATGCAAAATTCAGTGCTTTGTCTCAACACATTTGTAGCAGTAAACAGTTTTACTTTGTTTTCATAATAGCATTACAGAAAAATTGGGAGGACAATATAGAGAATTTCCATATACCTCACACCCAATTTCTATTTTTACATCTTTTATAACTATGGCGCATGATCTACAATTAACAAATGTTTATGAAAGTCCAAGGTTTATTCAGATTTCCTCTGTTTTGTCCAATATTCTTTTGCTGTTTCAAGAACCCATCCAAAATATCACATTCCATTTGTCTTATCCTTCATGTCTCCATGAGTACTTTTTGGCTTTCTCAGCTTCTCAGACTTATCTTGGTTTCAACATAATTTGCAGTTATGAGGAATATTAGTAAGACAGTTTGCAAAATGTTTTTCAATTAGGATCTGTCTACTTTTCCCATGGTTGAACTTGGATTATGTTTTGGCAGAGGAAGTACATAAGTGAAAAGTGGCCCTTTCATCACATCTGTCATGAAGATGGGATATCAATATAATTATATGTGGGTGTCCCCATTGATGTCCGTCTTGAACACCTTGCTGTCTTACACTGTCTGCTGTCTCCACTACCAAATTATTCTCCTTTTCTGCATGTTGTCTTAATAAGGCATTCCCTTCTTTGTTTACAAAGAAGTAAGAAAACAAATGACTGACTCAAAAGATGGAGTAAAGAGACTTCACCAGTGAGGAAATAAAAATGGCTGAGAAACATCTTAAAAAGTATTCAACATCGTTAATAATTAAGGAAATGCAAACTAAAACCACTCTAAGATATCATCTCGCTCCAATAAGACTGGCTAAGATCAGGAAAACAGAAGACACCAAGTACTGGAGAGGTTGCGGTGAAAGGGGAACACTCACCCACTGCTGGTGGGAATGTAAACTCGTATAACCACAATGAAAAGCAATGTGGAGAACCCTTAAAAGACTCAAAAAGCCTACCACCTGACCTAGCCATACCACTCCTGGGTATATACCCATAAGTCTCATCCTACTGCAAAGATACATGCACATCTATGTTTATTGCAGCTCTTTTCACAATAGCGAACACTTGGAACCAACCCACATGCCCCTCAACTGATGAGTGGATAACAAAAATGTTATCACAATGGAGTTCTATGCAGTGGTAAAGAAAGGTAACATCATGAACTTTGCAGGTAAATGGATGGAACTTGAAGCCATTATGCTAAGTGAAGTAACACAGCCCCCCTCCCCCCCCCAAAAAACAACAAATGAGGAATGGTTTCCCTCATTTGTGGATGCTAGTACCAAATCCCCCAATTAAAAGGCAAGCTGAGCAACTTTATTGCTGTATTTCTTTCTAGCTGAAAGCAACTGTGATGTTATAATGTGAATATCTTAATGAGCCTTAGAATTAACTTACCACTTACTTTCAGACATGGTAATTAATGTATATGGGTAGAAGGTATATATTAATATTTTAGAATAATATAAAATTAAAGGGAAAAAATGTGAACTCCTAAACATATATTGGAGCTAACATATAGTTATTCCTGGAGGACATAATTCTAGTAATATATGATGTGTATATAGGCATACTTTGGAGCAATACAATTGGGAGGAAACCACAACAACATAAGGACTGGATCAAAGAACAGACTGATATAGTTGAATTCTGCCCCAAACAATAAACCTTTGCAGAGAAAAATGCAGGACATGTAAGGCAGAATCAATGAGCTGGAGCAGAGTGGGGGGAAGGGAAAGGGGAGCATGTCTAAATTGAACTGATAAACGATGTGTGAAATACATAAAACATCAATAAAAGTATTATATTCAAAAAAGGTGTGGCCATGCTGGAGGAAGCCTGTCACAGGGAGCAGGCTTAGCGAGTTCTTAGAGCCATGCCTCTCTGCTTCTATGCTACTTAAAAGTGCGGACCCCTCTGCCTTTCTGCTCCTTGTTCCATGCACTCTGCCCCATGCTCCATATCAGGCAGTACTACTAATTCCCCTGGAGCATAACTCAAATACTTTATTCTTCTTTTGTATAAAAAAAAAAAAAAAAAAAAAAAAAAAAAAAAAGCATTCCCTACAGCCCACACTTAAGGGAAGTTCTGCTTTATCTCTTTAAGGACAGAATATCTACATAAATTATTTTGGAATTTTTTTAAAATAATTTTATTAATTCCTTGAAAGTTTCATACAATGCATTTTGATTATATTTTCTCTGCTTCAGCTTCCCCAGATCTAACCCGCCTTCCTACCTACCCAACTTCCTGTTCTTTTTTTGCCCTTTGGAGTATGGAGACCAATTTGTGTTCTCCAAATACTCTTTTTTTAATTATTTATTATTTGTATTTGATGTGTGTGGTATAATGCCTGCATATAGGTAAATGCACCAGTGTCATGTCCCCAGAGGTCAGAAGAGGGTGTCCACTCCCTTGGAACTGGAGTTACAGATTGTTGGGCCACCATGTGGGTGCTGGGAATCCAACCTGGGTCCTCTGCAAAAACAGCCAGTGCTCTTAACCGCTGAGCCATCTCTCCAGCCATCCCAAACCTCTGCAAATAGTGTGGAACCAGCCCTGGAATGTGGCTGACCTACCAGGGGTTAGTCACACCCTTACAGAATACCAACTCTTCTGCTAGCAGCTATCAAATGTCAATAGCTCCTTAGCTGGGAGTAGAACTTTGTCCCTACCTCCCATCTCCATGCTGAGATTATGTCCAGCTTGAGCTAGAGCAGGTCTTATGCATGGTGACATAATTGCTGTGAGTTCATTTGTGCATTCTGGAAAACACTACTTGCTTGTAATCGTCCATCACTTCTGGCACTTGCAATCTTTCTGCTCCCACTTCTACAAAGACCCCTGAGCTTCTAGGAGAAGAATGTAATACAGGTGACCCATTTAGGGCTGAGCACACCACATTTTTTTATTTTCTGCATGTTGACCAGTTGTACAAAGTGGTGCAACCACTATGGAAATCAGTGTGGACGCGCCTCTAAAAGCTAGAAATAGACCTACCGCAACACTCAGCTGTACCTCTGTTGGGTATATACCTAAAGGACTCTATATCCTCCTACAGAGATACTTGCTCTTCCATGTTCATTTACTGCTGTATTCACAATAACCAGGAAATATAAACAGCCTGGATATCCATCAAGTGATGGGTAATAAACTTGTACAGTTGCACAATGGAAATTATTCAGCAATTAAGAAAAATGAAATTGGGGCTGGAGAGATGGCTCAGTGGTTAAGAGCGGCAACTGCTTTTGCAGAGGACCTGGGTTCGATTCCCAGCACCCAAATGGCAGCTAAGAACCATGTTTAAGGTGGGTGTGGTGGCACATGCCTTTAATCCCAGCACTGGGGAGGCAGAGGCAGGCTGATTTCTATTAAGTTCCTTCCTGGTCTACAGAGTGAGTACCAGGCCAGCTGGGACTATAGGGAGACCCTGTCTCAAAAAAATAAATAAATAAATTATGGAATTTTCAGGTAAATTGATGGATCTGGAAATAGTCTGTGAATGAGGTAAACCAGACCCGGAAAGAAAGTTGCATATTTTCTCTCATATATGGTTGTCAGCTTTGAATCTTTAGATATTTGGAATATTGCTTCAAGAGATTGTCTCTTCTCCCTCATCTGTTAGTTTATTGAATCACTTATTTTAACAGTATGGGTTCAATGAGATTTATTTCATGTTTTGGATTATAGTTCAAATATTGTACTTATTTTGGCTGCTCAAATCATTCCAGTCCTCACATTAGGTGCTCTTTCGATTGGCTCCTATATCCCTTTGACATAACTCCATTATTGTGCTTTGTTTATTCTTTTAAGCACGTTCTTGTTTTCAATGGCTCTATGAGATGTCCTAATCTTACATGTTCAACACTCAGATGCTTCTCCAAGAAGCCCTCATTGCCATTAGTAGAGAATGTTAAGAACTCAAGTTATAGGGAAGCTCTCAGTGTCTGTGCTACTTGAGCCATTGTTTCTAGTCCCTCTCAGATGACTGAGCAGGGAGGCTTTCTCAACTAAAGTGAATTTCTTATACACAATTTCTTTTCCTTTTCTTTTTGTCCTATAGACCTCGTTCATTTCAAAATTGCTTGAATCAGTAACTTTCTCTTCACTGCTTCTGATGGTGTTTCAAATGATTATGATACAGCTACAACTTTTTCTTAAATTGTACATTTCAACCAGGGTTTCCCTAGTCCCCTAAATAAATTTTTCCTTGGTTTTCATACATTACAACTCATTCTTTTTCCTATACATTTCTATAGATTTTGATACGTGCATTGTGCCAATTACAGCATCATACAATACAAGAGTGCCAGTATTCTAACCACTCCCTGGCTTCCCTCATTCTGTTTCCTTTCTTCCCCTGAGTCCTTTGCAACCATTCATTATTTTACTTTCTCTGAGCTCTGTCTTTTCCAGGATGGTATATCATTAGAACCATACAGTATGGAACCTTTCAGACAGAATTCCCTGACATAACAATATGCGTTTAAAGCTAAGGCTGGTCTTTGCATTGCTTATGGGCTCATTTCTTTTTATTGCTAAACATCATACCATCATGCCATAGTTTAATTCATTCACGAGGCCAGCAAGATGGCTCAGGGAGTAAAGACTTGCCACCAAGCATAAACACCTGAGTTCCATCTCTGGGACCCACATGGTAAAAGGAGAGAAGCAACCCCTGCTAGCTGTCCTCTGATGCCTGTGTGCATGCCCTGGCACTCCCGTGCCCACTACATCCACACATGATAAGTAAATATATAAATGAATAATAAAGTAGATGTGATATTTAAAAATATTCCATTTACCTATTGAAGAACATCTTGGTTTTTACTAGTTTGAGGTAATTACACATAAAATTGTTTTAAATTTTATTTTCAGGTTCTTGGGTTAAAAAAGCATATAGAGGGGGCTGGAGAGATGGCCTAGTGGTTAAGAGCACCGACTGCTCTTGTAAAGGACCCGGGTTCAATTGCCAGCACCGACATGGTGGCTGAGAACCGTCTTTAAGTCCAGTTCCAGGAGAATCCAACACCCTCTTCTGACCTCCGCTGCATTGCAGGACATGGGTGCACAAACCTACATGCAAACAGTACATTGATTACAAATAAATAAATAAATATAAATAAATAAAATTATATAATTAATAATTAAAAAAACTCATTATAGAGACTGTAGCTGTGATATCGTGCAGAAAACTATGAGTAATTTTAGAAGAAACCACCAACTGTTTTCCAAAATGACAGAAGCAATTCACCTTCTCAACAGCAATCAATGAGAGTTCCTTTTCTACATATTCTCCAGCAACTGGGATCATCCATTTATAACACGCTCCCTTTCTAATCTAACAGGTATATAGGACAACCTCATTATGTCTTGACTCTCAGTTCCTAAAGATAAATTATCATGAGCATCTTTTACATATACTTTTTGCTTATCTAGCCATTATCTTATTGGTTTTTAACCATACTTTAAAATACCAAAAATTGGGCTGGAGAGACTGCCTAGAGCTTAAGCGGCACACCGCTCTTTACAGAGGACCGGGTTCGATCCCCAGCACTCACATGGCGGCAGACCCGTCTGAACCCCAATTCAGGAGAACTCCAGTTCAGGGAATCCGACACCCTTTTCGACTTCCGCGGCATGCACAACCCGGCGCACAACTAATGCTGCAGGACAGTACATTCTACACATCCGGAAACTAAATCAAATTATATGAAAAATAAAAAAAGCAGAAAAATCTCAGCAAATTACTGAGTAGAAAACTCTAGTTAATATTACTTCATTTTCCATCTAAAATACTGGATTATCTTCTTAGAGGAAAAACGTGCTAGCTTATGGAAAAGTTACATCTCACACAGCCTTCTCTGAATATCAACTCCTCAGCAATGGTGTCATGCCATGCACAAACACATGCAAACATCAGACTAGACAAAAACCTCGAGCATGGAACTGGGGAATGGGTTGTACGCAGAACCCCAAATCTTGCTGGAAGATATATGGCAGCTGGATTACTTTTAGGGTGAGGACAAAACTGGTCTTTTTCTATTTTTTATTTTTTAGTGGTCTTAAAATTTTTTTCTATTTTATTTATTTCCTATGGTATGAATGTATTGTCTGCATGCATAGTCTGTGCACCCGTTCGTGCATATGCCGAGAGGTCAGAAGAGGGTGTCGGACTCCCCTGGAATTGGAGTTTTCCTGGATTTGGAGTTTCAGACGGCTCTCGGCCGCCAATGTGGCTTGCTGGGGATCGAACCCGGGTCCTCTGTAAGAGGCTGGTTGGCCTCTTAACCGCTAGGGCCATCTCTCCAGCCCAGAACTGGTCTTTTTTTCTTTTTTTTTATTTTTTTTTTTTTTCTTTTTTTTTTTTTTAATTTTTTTGTATAAATGACTGTCTGCATGCAGGGTCTGCGCTCCCGTGTCGTGCAATGCGCGAAGGTCAGAAGAGGGTCTTGATTCCCCTGGACCTGGGAGTTCTCCTGGAATTGGTTTGAGTTAACAGACGGTTTCTTAGCCGCCATGTGGGGTGGTGGGGGATCGAACCGGGGTCCTCTGCAAGAGCGTCGGCTATGCTCTTAAACGCTAGGCTATCTCTCTCCAGTCCCAGAACTGGTCTTTTTAAAGCAGGGGACTCTGGATAGGCTGACTAGAGTTCAGTGGATGAACTTGCACTGAGGAGTGGCTGAGGACACTAATTTGGCACAACAGGCCTTAACACAAATGACAGAATGTATGAATTGCAGAGGGGTGGAGGGCTGTGGAAGGGAGCCAGGGGAAAAAAAGAGGTTACAATGGGCGATTAAGACTGAGACGGGAGGAATAACCCACGCTGATGCCACAAGCTTGCCTCCTTAGTGGTTAGGAGACGTTATAAGCCACAGTAAGATCCCTGTCATATTTAACAGAAAAACATTTAATTATGGGATTAATATACATACAACATTCTGTCGTCTATACCGAAGTAAACTACCATAAACACTTGTCTCGTTAAATACATATTAATATCTAATTGCTGTGCTTCATTAGTGGATCGCAAAATGGTTATGCCTGGACAAAAACTGTCAGCCCATGAAAGGAAACAGCCAGAAGAATTGACCAGAGTCCAACAACAGCTCCAGACAAAGTAGGACTGTTTTCTTCATCCACCTGTGCCCCTTTTCTAAGCCTAGGGAACAATCTGCGGAAGAGGGGGCGTGGTAGCTGTAAGGGCTGTGATTGGGGGGTGACATGGTATGGTGAAACACAACAATTTAGTCTGGATACTCATTTGACTCAACTTGATTAACATACACAAGGCCCCCCCCCCCCCCACGGTGCTGGATGGTTTGTGGGACCCAATGGGCTGTGTGGGTTGGGCATTTTGGGCAAACCTGCTTGCAAATTGGTTTACATGAGGATGCTTGTTTTTACTAAATATATCATATGTTAAAATGAAAAAAAAACAAAAAACTGAGAGAAAGCTGCAGGACAGTTATGGCAGAATGCTTGATCTGGGATCGGGTGGCGGTGNTTAATTAATTAATAAATAAAAAATTAACCTATAGACAGCATGTAGCTGGATCAATGTGCAGACACTCATGAGATAGATCTTTAGAGAAGATAACCATACAACTGTTTCCAAAGAGCAGAAGCAATTTCACCTTCTCGTACAGCAGATCATGGAAGTTTCCCATAATTCGAGTCCAGCAACTGGGGGAAAGGATCAGTGGCCATTTTAGTACACCGGCTCCCTTTCTAATCTAAGAGGCTATAGTTAGGACAACTCTCAATTATGTCTCTGGACTGCTCAAGTTCTACAATGGCTAAATCACAGTGAGAAATCTTTTATTCTCTGGTTTTTATACTATCTAGACATTATTTAGTTGGTTTTATTCAATATATTTCTTAAAATACTCAGATAATATGGGCTGGAGAGATATGCTAGCAGTTAAATGGGAGCGCCACCCGGCTCTGTGAAGAGTGACCCGGCGTTTCGGATCTCCGCAGCCGCATCATGGCGGCGGAGAATCCGTATGAATACTCCATTCCAGAGAGAACTCCAGTATCCAGGGATCGACCCGCATCTTTCTTTTTTCTCTGCTTACGCGGCTGTCATTGCCACAGCACGTGGGCAACCAATACTTGCATGCAACAGTAATCATTCATACACTATACGGGGAAATAAATAAAAATTTAATGGAAAAAAATTTATTTAAAAAAAAACTTCAAGAAGAGAATTTACGAGTAGAACGAACTCCTTTGTTAATATTATTTCATTTTCTCTATATGGTTTAATGCTTTTAAGGAAAAAGTGCCTATGGACAAGTGAGATCCTTACAAGAATCTTCCTCTATGAACCTACGCAGCAATTGTGTCCATGCATGCACAAGACCCATGAAACTCAGACAAAAACTCCTCATGGACTGGTGAGAATGGTAGCAGTAACCAATCTGAGCTTTGAAGATGTTATGCAGCTGAAATTACTTTTAGTGTGAGGAAAAACTGGGCTTTTTTCGATTTTTAGTATATTGTTTTAGAACTGTGTCTTTAAAAAATTTGTTGTTTATGTTATTTTTCGATTTTCGTCATGTGTTAATGATATTTATTTGTCTTCATTCGAGCAAAGGTCTGTACACCTGTGTCGTGCATGCCGCGGAGTTCAGAAGAGGTGTCGGGGGAAAGCTTCGCCCCTTGGACTGTTAGTCTCCATGCGATTGTGGGAGTTTCAACGGCTCTCGGCCGCCATGCAATGTGGGTGCTGGGGATCGAACCCAGGGGTCCTTGCTAGAGACGGTGCTCTTAACCGGCTAGGCCCATCCTCCTCCAGCCCAGAACTGGTCTTTTTTTTAAAGCAAGTGGACTTCTGGACGTAAGGCTGACTAGGAGTTCAGATGGAATTGAACTTGACACTGAGGAGTGGTGACGGACACTAATTTGGCAACAGGCTTACCAAAACAATATGGTACAGGGCTGTTGAACAGGAATGAGGATGTAGTGAAAAATTAGAGGGCTAGCGGGGGAGGCAGGGGGAAAAAAAGACGGTTACAATGGTGAATTAAGACGGAGGAATAACCCACCAGGGCTGATGCCACAGAGCTTCCATCCTCCTAGTGGTTAGGAACGTTATAAGTCCGACAGTAAGATCCTGTCAAAAAAATATAACAAAATAAAACTGTATTCATGGGATTACATAACATACAAACATTCTGTTGTCTATACGAAGAAGTAAACCTACCATAAACATTAGCCTGTCTTTAACAATACTCTATTACGTATTCATTTGCTGTGCGTTCATTGTAGGATTCGAAAATGTTATGCCTGGACAACAACTTGTCAGCCCATGAAAGGAAACACTAGCCCAAGAAATTGACCAGAGTCCAAACAGACAGCTCCAGATCAAAGTAAGTACTTTTTTTCGTTGCTCATCCACCTGTGCCCCTTTCTAAGCCTAGGAACAATCTGCGGAAGAGGGGGCTGGTAGCGTAAGGGCTGTGATTGGAAGTGATATGTGTTTGAAAAGCACTAGCAATGTATAGTCTGGATACTCATTTGACCAACTTGATCGAACAAACAAACCTGTCACCCCCCACTGGCTGGAGGGGACCACCCGAGTATGTGGCTGTGTGGCTGAACGTTTTGGGCCACATACTGCGGGTTGCAAACATTCGGTTTTTTACATGAGGTATGCATCCCTGTATCTTCTAGTTAAATTATCCCAGCTCGTATTGTTAAAAAATGAAAAAAAAACTGAGAAGAAGAGAAGCTGCGACAGTTATGGCAGAATGCTCTGATTTCTGGATGGAGGGGGGGGTGGGGGGCATGAGCGGTGGAGGTTGAGGGGTAATGGAAATGGGAAATATGCCCTGAACGGATCTGAAAACGATGTTATGAAACATACACAAAACATCAATGAAAAAAAAAAGAGCTGATTGAGATCATTATTTATGAAGTTACTACAAACAAGTTCAATAAAAATAATTTAAACAAAAAACAATTATAGTTCGGATAATTCCGTGAGAATATCTTTCATACATAGTAATACTTTCAAAATCACTGCAGCAGAACATCTGTTTTAAGGATGAGTACAATCATGAACAGTTTAACAAGTCATTTTGATTGGTAGAATACTACCGTGCTATCATTAAAATGCTATAATGAATCATTGCCTCTGTGCACATCTTCAGCAAGACCGACAGGGCTGAAAGATGTAAATTGCCTTTCCAATGGGGGAGAGGCCCAGGCCCTGCCTTGGCTATAACATCGCCTTTGTACATTTAGACGAGTCATCTTACTTAAGTGGCTCGGTTTCCTCCTGTGCTGAAAAATGAGGCAGTTACAGATACCTGCAGTCTTCGAACACTCTCATTATGTCCTTACTCTCCTCTGCAGTCTCAGGCTCTGACCACAAGCTTGTTAACACAGTAGCCCTTTCTTTGACTATCTTTTCGTCAACCACAATCACACCGAATTTTCTTAGTCTAGTTGTTTGTAGCCTTTCCAGACCACTCCTATGTACATGTAGCTTCTCCTGTTTATATTATCATCTAAATTGGTTTCCTTATTTTTTTTCAAATCAAGTCAAACTTGGAAAAATTGTTTTCTTTGAGTGTAATTAAAGTTTATCAAAGCAAATTAAACTTAAGTCAGTATGGGTTTTGTTATCTTTTAATAAAGTCATCTTGGACTGACTACTGCTTAAGTTAAACCCTTTGTATCCCGTTAGCAGGAAGGTTCATAGGAAAATGTGGGTTTTGACAAATTTCAGCCATAGATATGTTTCTGATATGTCTTAGAAATAAAGACACTGAGCTTGAAAAAAAGAAACCTAAAAAAAAAACACTTACCCAAAGAGCCTTGGATACTATTTGATTAATTCACCTTTTCCCTTCTGCTGAACTGTTCCTTGTTGCCAAAAAAAAACAAAAAAAAAAAAAAAAAAAAAAAAAAAGACAGAGAGAGAGAATGCCTACCTACCATGTACACTGAGCAATTTTCTCTCCAGAGACTATTTTTATTCCTTCAGATTCACCACAGGTCAGGCTAAAAGCAGTCTCAGTATAATCCACATTTCTCACCGTACACATCCTTAACTGCTCCAGGGTGTGTGACTAATTAGAAAAAAATACACATGGCAGTCGGAGTTCGTGACATACAGCAACCACCTGCACAGGTGCCACTGTGTTTGAGCCCACAGATTGCCCTGTGAGTCATTCTCTTTTATAAAAAGTTCAAAATCACCATAGGAGCAGGGAATGTGTATATACAAGAGTGCTTTCCAAAGTACCAGTAAGAAAAGTGATGGGCGGCAGGAATAAAGAGTCTCCCCCTTGCACAGGGTAATTTACAGATCCAGGAATGATATGTTCAAAACTAGAAAGAGAAACCGACTGTCTCTAATGGCCATCTCTTGAACTTGCAATTTTTTCAGTTCACAGAACTTGAAGCTCAGGTCTTGGCTCTAAGACTTAAAGATGTTCATTGTCTCCTCACCACATCTGCTGCCCATTATGGGTATGAGTGTTACTTGACTCCAGCTGGCTAGACACACGTTCATGGCCAGGTCCATATCTGAAATTCAGTAAATGGTTATTATTGGATTATGAAAAAAGATGAGCAAAGAGGCCGTGAGTTACTGTTGCAGGGGTCTCATCTTTGAGGAAAAGGTTTGAGTGGCCATCCATGCACCATGCCCTGACCCATGTCTTGAGGCAACCATGAGGTGGTGTGCCCACTCTGGATGGGCCCAGGACTTTAGTAGCTGGAGTACTCCCAGAAGCCCTCAGGTATTACCATACCCAGAAGGGTTTTGGTGAGGAAGCTTGTGAAGGTACAAGTTTAAGGCTAAGGATACCTTTCTACACAAATGACTACAGACTTAAACATGAACTCAGTTATAAAAGGACTTGAGCAGGATCATGTATACATGAACTCAGTTATAAAAGGTCTTCATCGGGATCATGTATGTCATTATTCATTATTATCCACTGAGGAACTGATTCTTTTGAATAAGTAAACAAACCATCTGTTGGAGCTTTGTGAACCTACATTTCTAAGTTTCTAAATTATTTTCGTGTCATATACTGCTGAATGTCATTAGTGCATTTTTATGTGTTCAGCTTGTTCTTGTTCTAGAAAAATAACAAATGCTAAATTTCAATCGTGTTTTACCACAGCTGCAGAACTATCTGAAACACTTTTGTGTATATTAACCCACCCACGTCACTATCACTTCCTTTATTAGGGCCCTACTGGATTTTCCCAGGAAACACTCTATCACTTGTTCTCCACCTTCTCAGCCTTAATTGAAAAGCTGACTCATCAGGAAGGAGCTCACTTTCCTTCTGTGTTTTCTGTGGAGCATGGATGTGGAAGTAACTGGGAGGGAGTGCTAGGTCTGTGCCGATGGCTGACTGCAGCTGTGAGCTTCTGCAATGCTGCGTCTCTAACAGAACTGTGTTGGAAAAGCTTTGCCCTGCACATGAAGTGGGTAGTGACTCACCCTGGGAATCAGCAGTAGAATTGCTATGAGTCAATAAATGCAGGACTACCACGGTAGAGTCTACAACAAAGACCTGCATCCTAGGCTCCTCTTGAGCTTCTATTTCACACACATTGTATTTTCAGACTTAGCAGTACCTAGTTTACTTGCACTGGTCCACTTTTTGCTTCTCATCTCTCTGATATATTTTCCATAAATAGGATTCAAGTTAAGAAAGTTTCTCTTTGTCTCTTATGGTAAATAATATTAATGGTATATTTATTTCATTTAGAGTGATTCTACACTGGACATTACAGGTTGTCATTCCAACCTATAGCCTCTTCATCATCTAATTCTGAAAGGATTACTATTTTTAATTGATGAATTTGAATCCTTACTATATTACACGCTTTAAATTCATCATCCCTGTTAGTCTTCACAATATTCCTATGAGATAGTTACTGTTTTCAGCCTAGTTTTACATAAGGTGTAAGACAAGGCTGACCTGGGAGCCCAGAGGGTGCACAGACACATGGTATAAGTCTTAATTGATAGCTGGGCGTGGTGGCGCACGCCTTTAATCCTAGCACTTGGGAGGCAGAGGCAGGCGGATCTTTGTGAGTTCAAGGCCAGCCTGGTCTACAGAGTGAGTTCCAGGACAACTGGGGCTACAGGGAGACCCTGTCTCGAAAAAGACCAAAAAAAAAAAAGTCTTAACTGATATTAAATAAAAACCTTGCAGAGTATGCACATAGGCCTGCTGGCTCTATAATCAGATTATTTTTTGTTAGAACCATTTCCTTTTTGCTTTTTGAAAATTTATTTTATGTTTAATTGTGTATGTTTGTGTGTGTGCATGTGTGTCTTGTATGTGTATGTCTGTTTCTATGTATGCACACATTGATACTGAGGCCCACAGAAGCCAGAGGTGTGGATCCTCTGGAGCTGAGATCACAGGTGGTTGTCAGCTGCCTAATGTGGGTGCTGGGAAGCGGATTCAGGTCCTCTGAAAGAGTAATATATGCTCGTCACTGGTGAGTCCCCTCTAGAGCCTCCCATTTCTCTTTTTTTTCCTGTCTTTTTGAGACAGGGTCTCCCTGTAGTCCCAGCTGTCCTGGAACTCCCTAAGTAGACCAGGCTGGCCTTGAGCTCACAGAGATCTGCCTGCCTCTCTCTCCCAAATGCTGGGATTACAGGCATGCACTACCACCCCTGGGTTCCATTTCTCTTTTTTTAAAAATTTATTTTTATTTTATGTTTATGAGTGTTTGCCTCCATGTGTGCAAGTGCACCTGTGTCATGCAATGGTCACAAAGGCCAGGGTGTCGGATACCCAGGAACTGAAGTTATGATGGTTGTTAGTCACCATCTGGATGTTGGGAACTGAACTGAGGTCCTCTGCAGCTCTTAACCACTGAGCTATCTCTCCAGCACCTAGAACCATTTCTTATACATAGTGTACTGCTAAGGTAGCAAAATGATCGATTTTTTTTTTTTTTAGATGAAAGGGGAGCTAATTTCTTTCCCCTGGTCATGTGAAATGATTAGGGAATAAATTGTATTAAAACCAGTGAAATGCAGCAGCAGGCCTCTCCCAGTTTTTCTAGCACAGGTACAAATGCAGCTAAGCAGTGAAGTCAGAAATGTTGCTTTAAGCCAAAGGAATGGAGTCTGAAGTTCAATGCTCACCATACTGACTGGCACTTAAAAGAAATTTTCATATAAGTGCATAACTCCCTCCATACCTCATCCATACTATCCCCCACTCACCAGTTCCCTTTCTCCACCACTGCTTCTACAGTCATGCCATCAGGACAAATATAATTTTACATGATTTTTACTCTTGATCTTAGCTAAAAGACTAGGAGGCAGTTATGCAATTTTTTAATTGAATCCAAAAACATTCACCAGATAGCTGTGGTGAGATGGAAGGAAAGGGTCACAGAATTACCAAACATTGGATTATTATTCTGTGGTTTGCATCTTGCCTCTGAAACCTGCATGGGAACATGCTTCTGAGCAGCTCTGACTATAGTGTCTTCAGTGTTACTCTGTTGCTCTGTGTGTGCCTTCAGTATTCACTACAGTGTATCGTGTACATGGGGCAGGTATCACTCACTGTAATAATAAACGCTAATGCCTTTAGTTAGCCCAATTGCTGCTATTTTGGACTGATTTGTTGAATTCTTGAATTCCATTTAATTCTATCTAGTTGAGATTAGCAGGACTCAGTAACTGGGGATATTAGAGAGTTCTCCTCATCCTCAGTCTCGATTCAGACTTCCTGGAGATAGGGAGCATTTCTTGGATTTGTCCTTTTCATCAAGAATTGTAGAAGTTCTTTATAGAATTCATGAGAGCTGAGGATAGACTACCACAACAGGGACCAGTCAGGATCAACTTCTCTCATCTGCAGGTAGCGCTGTGATAGGGAGTGGCCTGGGACTTGTCATCTTTGCTCAGTTGTCAGTGGCCAGATATGTGCTTGTTATCATCCACCTCTAAAACAGGGGGAACAGTTTCAGGAATCTTTTAGGTCATGTTAACACATGGTGGTGGCTGCATGGGGCAGCAGCTCACCTGAAGGAAGCAGATCCTACCACCAATCACTTTGGTATCAGTAAAAATGCATCACTTCATTTAAAACAAGAACAACAGGACTAGAGTCTGGTTTTATCTAGACATTCTTGTTTGTGGAGTTGAACTTGTCTCCACCATACCAGAAGCTACTCGGAGCCAGTTAAGTACTCTAGTCCACTTATATCTGTAGATTTAGCAGTAACCAACGCAGTAGTTGTGGTTACTCTGCAGCAAGATTCTATTCCGTCTAAGGGGCACATCTACTGGCCCTGTTCTAAGAGGATTAGAAAGCACAAAACCCTTTCCCTAGGGTTGTAGAGCAGTTCCAGTAGGTATCACTTCACTTCAGTACAGCTCAGCTTGGCTGCATAGACCTTGTGCACCTACGCTCAGATGGTGTAGTGATATAAACCAACTCACCAGTTGTCCAGAATCTCTAACATTCTGAAGTCAAGTACAAATTCAGAATTTTCTGTCATTATCTCACACCATCTCCTTCCCACAGTCCAATCCTTGAACACACATGCTTGTACACAGACATGATCTAGTTTCAAGACAAAGCTCCAGAGAAGTTCTGCTGGGCAGGAAATCTTGAGTTCTGAAGGGAATGCAGCAGATTAGAACAGGGAATGTTGAATCCCTACTTCAACGATTCAAACTCAGCTGGTGGGTGGTCAGAAGAGTCCCCTTGCCACTTCTAAGAGCAGAAATACCAGAAGAGTGAAGTTTTTTCAAATGCTACTTCAAGCATAAGCAACAACAGAATTAGAATCAAGCATTAATAGAGGAGGATCTGAAAGAATTCTGTCACAGCCAAAGATCCCTAAGGGAATTTTCATAGCTGTAGTGAAACTTAGAGACTGAAGAAGCAGCCAAGATCAAGGAGGTTGAAGCAGGTCTGTTGAAAGGAATTCTGCATAGTGCAAGGAAGAAATCTCATTTCATTGATTTTTCTCCCTGACTTCTTGTCTCACTGGTTCTGGCAGCTAAGTGATTGACTTCCTGTTTCTTAGAGGGTTTCATTGTTTTTCTTTCAACCCCTTGGTCTTATTTTCTGTGTTGGTGTATTTCTTAGCTCTATCCACAGTGGGTTTTGTTCTAGTTTGTCTTCCATTGCTGCGACAAAACACTCTGACTGACACCAACTTGGGGAGGAAAGAGTTTATTCAGCTTACATCTCCTGGGTCACAGTTCATCACTTAGGGAGCCCAAGGCAGGAACTCAGGGCAGGAACCTGGAGGCAGGAGCTGAAGCACAGGCCATGGAGGAATGCTGTTTACTGGCTTGCTCCCCTGGCCCATGCCCAGCCTGACCTCTTATACAGTACACAACAACCTGCCCAGGGTGGCACCACCCATAGTGGGCTGGGCCCTCCCACATTGCTCAACAATCAAGACAATACTCCACAGATGTGGCCACAGGCCAATCCAATGGAGCCAATTCCCCAATTGAGGCTCCCTCAACCCAGGTGTGTCAAGTTGACACTAAAGCTATCCAGCACAATTGACCCCTTGTCAACTTGACACACAAAACACATCACTATTAAACCACCACCTTTCCAGTTCTTATCCCCAAAGTATGATGTTAACATTAATCACAACCTAAGACAGTACAACCTTAAAAGCCCCACAGTCCTTAAAATGTCCAAACACTTAAAAGTTCACAGTCCATTAAAAGTCTCTTAACTGTGGGCTGCTGTAAAATCCAAAACAAGTACTGTCTTATTTCAAAGGGAAGAATCAGGCACACTCAAACAAAACCTAAGTCCAGCAAGTAGCTCAAGGCTGGACACCTGGGATTCACTCACAATCTTCTGGGCTCCAAAGGGTCTCGGCAGCTCCCCCTCTCCGACTCTGCCGTCCGTGGCACACTCATCTCGCAGGCCCAGGCCGACTCCATTCTACACCTACCGCTGCTCTTGGTGGTCGTCCCAGGGTACCGGCATCTCCAAAAAGCTGGGGTCGCTACTGAAACTGAGGCAGCACCTTCACCAATGGTCTCTTCTGACCTCTCCTGGTGCAAAGCCTCAGCTTCTCTCCATGACCCCTGCAATCCTGGGGTCTTCACAGCAACCGAGGTGCACTTCCACCAATGGTCTTTCCTGACCTCTCACAGTGCCAAGCCTCGGCTGCTCTCTGTGACCCCCTCAAATTTCAACACCGGAACCATATAGGAGACTCTTACACGTTACCAAGTCCGGCTTCTGGCTCGAGATGGAGGCTCAGGCCCTTTCTGGGTCACAGCTTCTGTGTGCTGACCTTGAAGATATTCTCCCCAGAAGATTTCACCTCAGTGATGCTGGTCTCTTGTTACTTACAGCTGATTTTTCAGCCCCAGCTAACCAGCATCAATTGTCCCAGTACAGCAAAGATTTCACTTCAGGTTCTGGTCTCTGTGTTACTTACAGCTGATTCTTCAGCCCCAGCTGACCAGAACCCACAGATTACACAGTCCTGATGATCTCTGTTCCCCTTTGAAACTAGAAACTTCACAAGCCAGGCCTCCATCATCTACAACTCTCTCAGCAAATCTGTTCCAAATTCCACAGCAACGATCATTAGGCATTCAGTGATTTTTCTAGCCCAAAGTTCCAAATGCTTCCACAATCCTTTCCCCAAATACCAAGGTCAGGAATTCAGGGCAGGAACCTGGAGGCAGGAGCTGAAGCACAGACCATGGAGGAATGCTGTTTACTGGCTTGCTCCCCTGGCCCATGCCCAGCCTGACCTCTTATTCAGTACACAACAACCTGCCCAGGGTGGCACCACCCATAGTGGGCTGGGCCCTCCCACATTGCTCAACAATCAAGACAATACTCCACAGATGTGGCCACAGGCCAATCCAATGGAGCCGATTCCCCAATTGAGGCTCCCTCAACCCAGGTGTGTCAAGCTGACACTAAAGCTATCCGGCACAGGTTTCTATTTTGAGTCAGGATAATCATCATATGTATTAGGGATATTGACAGTAGTCAAGAGCTCATGGCCCCATTTCACCATGTAGAAGACTTGCAGGCCATTTGGAACTTCTTTTCTTTCTTTCTTTTTTATTTTTATTTTTATTTTTTTGGTATTTTTGAGACAGAGTCTCCCTTTAGTCCCAGCTGGTCTGGAGCTCTCTACAGACCAGCTTTTCTTATATTGTGCAACTAGCCTTGTGCATGCTGAGCTTCTACTATGCACATTTGATACATTTTCTTAAAATTTAAAAGGTATAAAGAATAGGTGTCACCTTTGGAGCACCCAAACTATACTAGACACCTGTATCTTTATAATAATTCTCTGTGATTAAAACAACAATCATAAGCAGCCTCCTTTGAGCACTGACTGAGCCAACTCTGTTAGGCTTTGGTCATCTGCCACTTGGTTGTCACAGCTCTGTTAAAGAGAGGCCATCACTCCCATTTTAGGGTAAAGAAGCAAACAGAAAGTGTGACACTAACTGCTTGAGGCTAGTGATGGATAAGCTAGGATCTGAGGCCTCGTCTGAGTCACACTGTCCTTTCTACTGTGCTTTGCGATACAGTCATTTAGTGCATATGCTACTTTCTGTAGAAATAAATCATTTTTATAGCTCTTATCCTCTGACTCTTGGTGCGAGTCATTCTGAGAATGTTGACACTAGAAATGGTGTTAGAAGGAGCATCTACTGCAGTACTCTTCTTTTAAAGTGGGGAAAACAGATGAGCAGAGACATTAAGTACATTGCTGAAGTCTAGACCTTTGATCTCCAAACTCTTATTGCAATTTGGATGTTTGTTACAGATAGTTTTAGAAACTTGAAAGAACCCTGGTTACCAATCTTGAAAAAAGTTTAGATTTTATTGTTGTATGTGCTACTATACTACAACTGTGCCACAATGACAGCAAATGTTCCATAAATAACAAATTTAAAAAACTTTAAAATGTCTACAGTTAAACGTAGAAATTAAAAAGTGTACAGACAGTGCATTTAAAACCTATGAAAAGTAAATTTTATGAAGGAAGGGATGAAGTGTAAAATATTTTGAAATGAGCAGTGTGTGGGTCTCAGGAGAACTTTTGCCTCATTATTATTATAGTAATAGGCATATAAGTACCCTTATGGCTAAATTACTGACATGAATTATGGCGCCTACTTTAATTTACAAAGCAAGAAATAAACTACAATAAAATGTATAGCATTTCTAAGAGGCCATGTCTGTTCCCTCTTTGTGAAAGTAATGTATCAAGTAGAAATACTTGCTATCCGGAGATCACAGCAAACACATACTTCAGCCAAACATAAGCAGATTGAAAGTCAGTCTTGATTTCCCGCCATTCTGCTGCTTCTATTACATCATTTTCAGGTGATTATCATGTCAAAGAAAATGAGCAAAGTTGAGGGAGTTCTACCCTTCTTGCCATGCCAGAGAGTGAGTACTCCAAGAGGATTCAGTAAGAGACAAAAAGAATTAGGAAGAAAAGTAGATCTTTTTTGTTTTCTTTATTAATTTTTTATTTATTTATTTTTGTATGTGTATGAATGTACTGTCTGCATGCAGGTCTAAAAAAGCATATGCAGGGCTGGAGAGATGGCCTAGCGGTTAAGAGTGCCAACCGCTCTTACAGAGGCCCCGGGTTCGATCCCCAGCACCCACATGGCGGCCAAGAACCGGAACTCCAATTCCAGGAGAACTCCAGTTCCAGGGGAATCCGATGCCCTCTTCTGACCTCCGCGGCATTGCACCACACGGGTGCACAAACCTGCATGCAGACAGTACATTCATACACATACAGAAAAAAAAAAAAAAAAAGCATATGCAACTGACTGAAACAGTGAACTTCTGCTCAAAACAGTCAACTTCCCCATGGAGAATATTGAGAAAGAGATGAATAGCATGTTTGGCAGAATGCATGAGCTCCGGAGGGGTGGGGGGATGGGGGGACACGGGTCTAGATTTGATAAAAAAATATATGTATAAATAAAAAAAAGCATATGCAAAGGACCACACATTTTAAAGCAGTATGTAGTTTATCATCTAGTGTTGCTCAGGCAGGAACCCCATATTTAAGTGATGAAATTCCCCAGGAAATTGTTTGAAGTGATCCTTCTTCTTTCACAACACTCTATAGACCACTCCTGTGATTCACAGACTGCATATATAGATACCTTCCAGCATGTCTATCCAAGCCAAGCCCAGATTTTGAAACCTAGAACAATTACTGAGTGGGCAGTTCAACATCTCCATCTGGTATATCTATATACCAGAATCACTGAGCCTCAACATATCTATGTCTAGGTTGGGTGTGGCAGTTCACACCTTTAATCCTAGCACTCAGGAGACAGAGGCAGGCAGATCTCAGGGATATTGAAAAGACCCTGGTCTACATAGTGAGTTCTGGGCCAGGTGGAACTATAAGGAGGCTGTCTCAGAAAGGTTAAATAAATAAATAGATAAATAAATAAATAAATAAATAAATAAGCCAGGTGTGGTGGCACTTGGGAGTCAGAGGCAGGTGGATCTTTGTGAGTTCAAGGCCAGCCTGGTCTACAGAGCGAATTCTAAGCCAGCTGAGGCTACATGGAGACCCTGTTTCAAAAAGACCATAAATAAATAAATAAATAAATAAATAAATAAATAAATAAAATTTAAAAAATCTGTGTCTAAACTCAGTTGTTTTTTTAAATTTTTAAAAAATTTTATTTATTTTTGTATGTGTATGAGTGTACTGTCTGCATGTAGGTCTGGGCACCCGTGTCGTGTAATGCCACGGAGGTCAGAAGAGGGTCTCGGATTCCCCTGGAACTGGAGTTCTCCTGGAATTGGAGTTACAGACGGTTCTTAGCTGCCATGTGGGTCCTGGGGATCGAACCCGTGTCCTCTGCAAGAGCAGTTGGTGCTCTTAACCGATAGGCTATCTCTCCAGTCCCTAAACTCAGTTTTCAGCACATGTTACCTATTACTCTTTTCAGAAATCAGGGAATACAGTTGGACCCCTACAAAGACAGTAGAAAGCCATTTGTTCAACATTATTAATAGAGGATGTGTGAGTTATCATGGACTGCTAATATAAAATATCACAAACTTTGTGGTTTGAAATAATATAAACTTATTCTCTCATAGTTCTGGAGGTTAGATTTCTGAAATCAACGTGTTAACAAGGCTGGCTTTCTCTGAAAGCTGTAGGAAAGAATTCTTCCTTGATTTTCCCAGCCCTAGGAGGTAGCCCCAAGCGTTCCTTGTCTTGTGACTGAATAAGTGTCTTCTCATGACTTTACCTGTGTCTCTACTCATTCTTTTGTACAGAAGCGTCAGTCACTGGATTTAGGTCCCACACACAATCCATGCTGATTTAATCTCAAAGTTCTCGACTAATGACATCGCAAAGACTGTTTCCAAGTAAGGTCATATTATGACGTTCTAAGTGGAAATTAATCTTTGGAGCACTCTGACTTACTAGTCTGGGAGGGAAATGAACATAGATCATAAGTGAAAAAAAAATACATACAAGCATATTTATTTATTTTTACTACTTTCACTGGCTAAGGGAGAGGAAAATGTTTTGGGATGACCATGAAAATTATTTTCATATTTCCACAGTATTTGTTCTTCTTGATTCTTTTCTTAAATCGAAACAATAATTTTGTTTAGTTTATGCAAAAGAATTTTTAGAATGTTATTTTTTTAGGACAATATATTACCAACAGTATTAAGACTACTTGATTTCGAGTTTTGTTTATTTATTTTTAATATATTTTAATGCATTTTTGTGGAGTCACATAACACTTATTAATCATATTTAGTACTATCTGTACCTCCCTGTACCTCTCCCACAGGGCTTCATGCATTTGGTCATATATGTTGAGGCCTATCAAGTCAAGTTTGTGTCCCCAGATGTCCCTCAGTGTGAGTCCCTCCAGTGGAGTCTGGCACTCTATCTAGCGTCACTTTCTTAAAGATTTTCTCTTCTCCCCCCAACAATGATCTAATAGTTTCTCGACAAAGTTGTGGCCCCCTGCCCATTTCCCCTGATTTTTGTCTGCTTGAGTTTGCATGGGTCTTGTGCATGCGTCGCCATTGCTGTAAGTTCATGAGCAAGGTCCCAGGAGCCTGTAAAACTCTTTCCTTATGGTCATGCACCTCCTTCCTTAGTTCTTACAATCTTTCTGCCCCATCTTCTGCAATGGTTCTGAACCCTGGGTGGGTGAGGTTTAATATGGGATTCCTGTCCAAGGACCCATACTTCACAGTCTTTTATTTCTATACTTTTGCCAGTTGTGGTCTTTTGTGTTCATTTCCCTCTGTTGCATGAGGAAACTGCACTGATAAGAGGTGATTCTGGTATTCTGGTATTCTCTCTACCTCTTGTTTCACTATGTTCTGAGAGCCTTGGGTGTAGAGGTTCCATTGTAGATGTGCCATTTAGGGTTGGGCATCTCACAGACACTTATTTTCTGTGTGTTGCTAGTTGTGGAACTCTGTAACAGTCTCCATCTGTTGCAAAAGAAGCTTCTTTGATAAGACAGGTGACTGGCATACTTGTCTGTCAATATATGGATCCATATTTAGGATAACAGTAAAATATTATGCTTGTCTAGGGATGCGACAGTCTCTAAGATCTGTGACTCTCCAGACATGTATATTTGATTACACTTACAGTGCCATGCATGAGTTACCTCCCATTGAGCAGACTTTAAGTCCAATTAAGGTAGCTGTTGATTACCCCCAATATAAAATCACACTACAGCACTGATATAGTTTTCTGAGCTGGTTGTGGTTATTAGGCTTTAGAGTCAGGTCACACCATTCATTGATTGTCTCCCTTAACACCTTGCATAGTGTTGTCCAAAACTATGGGAGCTTGTTTTCAGAAAAGAGGTTACTAAGTCAGTTCCAGCTCCATTGCTCTAAGCCCTATCTCTGAAGTTGAGTCCTGTCTTCTGCAATAGGGTCTTACCTTCAATTTCTGAGAGATAATCAAGAGCTGTATAATTTGGGGAGTCTCCTAGACTACTCTCGAGTTTTATTAGTGGTTATTTTTAAGGGTTGATGTTCAGCTGAGCGACCCAAAAGTATATTCGGAATTAATTTGTTCACAGTGTGTCATTGTTTTTTAGTTCTCACTCATGTGTACTCTGTTCTTGAACAGAATTTGATGCCCCTGAAAGACCAGCATCCTGACTGGTCTGCTGCTCCTGCAGGAGGTCCTATCCAGAGCTGTCCTTCGCATCGTTTTCACTCCTCTTAGCCAATCGAGTCCATTAATTTTGGCTACAGTTTATCTCTCAAATTCCATCCACTTCTTTCCACCTTGACTGCCCTAGCCCTCCCCTCTGCCACTGTCAATGCTCACTTGAAGCTTTCTAACTGCCCTCCTCAAGCAAATCTTTCAAAAAGCAACAGGGTAAGTTTTTCTAATTATCTTTGATAATTTTATTTATCTCCTTTATCATCATTTCATTCTCTTATTGTAGAGACTGGACTCTTCAACCTCATGGTGCACCGCCTTCTGGACTCACCAAACCACCTTACTTATTTTTTGTTATGACCTACTAAGCATGACATTCCTTAAATATGTCATGTTCTCTCTAATCTGTCACTGGTCCCTTACTCCTGTCGTTCTCTTTGCATGGTATATGTTGCTTAAGAACATCATAGCTCCTGCTTTGGAGTCATGCAGCCCTGTGTTCAGTATCCTACACTGTCACTTATTAGCTGAGTAGTCTTTTAAGGGCCATTGAATTTCTCTGAGCCTCACTTTCAACTTCACTAAATGTGAATAATATTTTCAAGCTTAGTGTAGAATCTACTAATAAAATGGGTAGAATTTTAGGAAGTTGCACAGCACTATACAAACTCTATTTCTAGTCATTATCATTATTCTAAAAGCAATCTACAATTGAAAGCATTGAACCCCTCTCAGGTACAAATTAAGCAGAGCAGATAAAGGTTGTACTGGATTTTCCCTGCTAGATAGACAAGCCTTTGCTGCTCAAAAGCCCTGAAAATGCTCTCCTAAGAATTCTGGAGTCTAGGGATCTCTCCTGGGGGCAGGGGGAACATGACCCCAAATCACTGTCCCAAAAGCTAGACTGACCATAGCAGAGGGACTGCCCGTTGTTCCAATGGTCACTGCAGAGCCAGAGCAGAGGTCTGCCCTGAAGGCGCCTAGAGGGAAAACCACCCCACCAGAAGAATCACTGCGGAGTTCTCCTCCTGGAAGAACCCCAAGGACTGACAGCTCTGGCACTGGGCCTGCTCACCTTTCACCCACAGTCACCTGCTTGTGCTCAGAACCCTCAGGCCCAGACTCACCAGCTTTGTACCACCTTTCCCCTTCTCAACTTCCTGCCTCTCCTAGGGGAGCCCCTCCCTTTGAAAACTAAAGGATTTTTCTCTAAACCTGTTGCTTTTAGGAAAACTATTTCAGTGACTGGCTGGTGATTTCCTTTCTCCATTGATATTATGTCCTCCTGTTAACTGTTCTTCTAGAGAAAAGCAAGTTAAGTCTTCACTTAGTACCTGGCTTTGTGTCTCTCTCTTCTAGTAGGGCCCATGTTATATCTTAGTAAATTATTGATAGAAAAACTGGACTCATAGCTACACACCAAGATGAGCCTGGGGTTTTAACCACAGACGGCCAGGGCTATAATGTTTTTATGGTGAAGGCATAGGATTCTTCTGACTCTTCTGTCCCTAAACACCCTTGACTGGGGTCCAGACATTGATTTCCTTAATCCTAAAATACACACCTAGGACTGAGTAGTGTCTAGCAAGTACAAGGGTCATTTACTTGCAATCTACTTCATCTGTTTAGGTTTTTGCCATTTCTTGAGGGCTTAGCAGCATTTAGTCTGCTGTTATGTATGGCCGTAGTTTGCTTGTTAGTCTTAGTCGATGGCTTGTGGCATCTGTTTGTTTATGTGGGTTCTCTAAAAGCCCTCTCTGTAGTCTTGAGCACTGTGAATGGATGGGGTGGAACAACGAAGTTAATGTGTAAAGTTCTTCATCTTTATGAGGTGGAACAGCGAGTTAATGTGTAAAGTTCTTCATCTTTGGAGAGCTTCCTTTCAAGCTAACTCTGGGTCACATGTGCACCAAGTTCAGTTTTTGTTTGGATAGAAGGCTTCAACTTGGAGAGAAAGAACAGGAAGTGAGACATTCCAGCCCCTAGGCAAGCAGCTTCTGCTTGTCAAGCCTCTCTTGACAATAAGGTCACAGACTTTTAGTAGGGGCGGCTATGGGAAGTAATTTATAACTTTTGCTAAGAGCAACAACAAAAGTTTATTATTAAACTAAAAACAATAAGATTATACCAGCAGAGACCAGGTTGTAAAATGAGCTAAACTTCAATTCGTGTATTGGAAGAGAGAGAGAGACTGACTGATTTTTGCTGGGAGCAAAACAAAGTCCAGATCTGACCTGGAATTGTTCTCCCAGGAAATCAGCTTTGGTTTCTAGGACAATGGGGGAATTTTAAAAATGCTGCTCAGGTTTTGAAGACTAGCAACTAAAACACAGAGCAAAGGGCTGCTCAGAAAGACTCAATAAAACACAGTGGACAGCCAAGAAGCAACTTTGGAGGGTGAGAAGTATCATCATTGTAGGTTCGTGCTTTCTGAATGAAGAGCAGGCGGATAAGAGACAGCAGTAGCTACTGCAGCCCTGACTTGATGAATGCAAGCCCCCGGCTCAGCATACAGGACGCATCACCTCCTGATACCCTTGGAGGTCTGGGGTTAGAGATTTGGGGCAATAAGAAAGTGTGCTTTGCTTCTTTCATTCCCTCTCTGGGAAGGTCCAGCGCCGTGTTCCATCATTCCTCTACTGAAAAGGAAACATTGTATAGATCTGGCTAAATTTGGAATTGTCGTTTTTTTTTCCCTGAGCCGTGACCCCTTTCATGAGGCCAGAAGAAGCAGTAGAACCAATGTGGAAGGTGATATGAAAACCACTGCATTTCATGATGATTACTTAGTAGTTAATTTAGTATAGCCTAGAGTTTAATTATTGTTATATTAAAATTATATTCAAATTTTCTCAAAAAGTTAGTAGAAAATTATGTACTTTAATCACCCTAATGTTTCATGAAGAATCTGTGTGTACCTGAATCATGCACTCTAGGCAAGCCAAGACATCATTCATGGTGTAAAAGTGGAAACTGCCATGTTCATTAAAAACACAGCTTCTTTGGAAATTACTGATATTTTCAGGTTTTGTTTTCTTTTTAAGGAAGAGGGGATAGTCTGTCAAGTGAGACCGTTTATATATAGGTTCAAAGTTTCCCAAATCACCCTTCAGTTATGATCAACATGGTAGCCTATTTTTAATGGCATGTAATATCCTTCCAGCCTGCTAGCACACTTCTTTATTATTAGGAATGCCATTTGAGTTTGAGCTAGGAGGAAGTCTAATGTCAAATGAAAACGGTTTCTCCTTTTCATGAATTAGCCTTTCTTTAACCGCATCATCAAAAAAGTGAGGACACTGTTAATTTCCCAAATCTTTTCCAGGCTGGCACCAAATGGATTCGAGTAAATCACTGGAGGCCTTTATCTCTGAGTGACTCATGCTGCTGAGAGCCAGTTTTATGGGTTTGAAACTCAGCTCAGCTTCACTGCCTCCTTTGTCTTTTCACAAAGCACAAGGTTCAAGCAAACTCAAAGTTGTATTTATATGATACAACTTGTTACTAGTTATACTCTGAAATTGTATCTGCCTTCTTCAGTGCATCTAAGGATTATACCGACATGATAGCTTCTTCGTGATCTAAAATTCAACCTTGCCATACTTCTGAGAACTTATAACCCCATAATATAGTAATCTCTCAAATAAAGGATGGCTTTTTATTTTTTGATGTATGGAAAGAAATAAGCACATTTTCTAAAAATCTTCTCTACCAAGGATGTTCTTTAGGAAAGTCCAATTGACCACATTTTACTGTACTATTTAGAGAATTATATGGCCAAAGAGAACCGGGGAAAGCAGCTTGAGGTTTTACTTAAAATAAAAGGACCAAAACCTAAAATACTCTCTCAAACAAGGTAAACAGTTGTGCATTTGTTAGTAAAGACTTTAGTACAGAATCTTCAACTGGCCTTTAAGAGCAATGTCTTTTTTCAGCTATTTCCTCATGTATTTGATAAAATCATGTTACATTGAGTATCCAAGCAATATGAAGACAGTACTCCTCTAATCTTCTCATTTCATAGATAAAAATCAATTTCAACTGAAGAGCCAGAAAGATAAGCATCTCAACTTGCTAAGCCGTTGTCACAACACAGGAGCTGACTACCCTAATCAGGTTCTGTGACCCATGCAAGAAACAGATTTTTCCCATTATTTAATGGATAAAAAACATTACCTCTATTTCTATCTTAAACACCAAATATTAAACGCAGTTAATTACTGATACCATTTGTTAAGTTCTTGCATTTGGGGTCTGAGAGTAATAGTCTTCGCTCAAGAATTTCAATGACGCGTTCAATACTTTAAAATGTACAGCCTGTTGAAGTAAAAAAAAATATCTAAAGGGATGAAATAATAAAATGAAACAAGTTACATTTTATCAAAAAGAATAAGAAATTTTAGGATACTTAAGCTTAAACGAAAATTGACAAATTTCCATCTGTGTTTAGTTCTGGCTACTATATATCCTCAAGCAAGTTGCTTATCCTCTTTGAGTCTGGTTTCTGCATATTTAAAATGGATCTTTCGGGGCTGGAGAGATGGCCTAGCGGTTAAGAGCACCGACTGCTCTTGCAGAGGACCCGGGTTCAATCCCCAGTACCCACATGGCGGCTGAGAACCGTCTTTAGCTCCAGTTCCAGGGGAATCCGAGACCCTCTTCTGACCTCCGTGGCACTGCACGACACGGGTGCACAAACCTACATGCAGACAGTACATTCATACACATACAAAAATACAAAAATAAAATAAAATAAAAATGGATTTTTCAGAATGTTGTTGGGCAGATAAAGTAGAGAACACATGTGAAGCAAGTCATACATGCTTGGTACGGCAGTCAATAACAAGGGGAGCCCTCTATTCGTAGACCTTGGGTACTGCTGCTGATGAAAACTTGACTATAGTGGTTGATGTCCCCAACTCTATTATCATCTTTCTAAAATAGAAATGCTTATAAAAATACAATTCATATAGGATGGCTAAGGCAAAGTCAGAATTGGCCAGATAACATACTAAGGTCTTCAGGAATGGGATGATGGTATCTGTTAGTTCCAGGATGGTTTTGTATGCTGCTATTACCACTTAGGACTATAAAATAAGGAGTTGCCTTAATTGGCTCTTTTATCCTATGCTCTAGCTTTTTATTATTAACTGGATTTTCATGATCTAAATCAATTATGGATTATCAAGGGCAGTTTTAGATTAAACAGATGCACTAATAAAAAAAATACCAGATGACAACAATTCAGTTACTGAAGTCCTGCAAAACAGGATGTTCTTTCCACGCCACCTCTTCCTCTCATTCACTGAGGATGACAAGTTACAGTGCTTGGTGCTTGGCAGTTTGTCATCCCAGAAGGAACTTGGCATGCCAATGAAGTAGAGGTGTGTGTGTGTGTGTGTGTGTGTGTGTGTGTAGATTAATTTGCTTTTTCACAGGGTTTTCCAGGGTATTGACAGAGAACATACAACTTTTCAAAAAATAAGAAATGTAATTTAAAGTTCTTGAAAGGCCTAGCTATCAGAGAAGGAAAGGTTAACATTTGCAAGAATTAGTATTATAAAATTTCTTTAAAAGAGCTTTAATTCATAGGAAACTTAAGTACAAGCACTATGAGAGAACTCTTAAGGAACTAAAAGATCTAGCAATTACTAATCAGCAAACACTAGGACCTAAGTGACTTACATAAGACATATGCCAACATTCAGTCAACACTTGACCATTGCACAGTCAACAACATTGTTAAGGGGCTATCATGTGTATGGTACTAAAAGATGTTATATGGCCTCCAATAGCATGAAATATTCTGACTTTCAAGTAGAGTTAAGTGATGGAGAGAGATAACCTAAAGTTTTATGGCACTTTAAAATGCTGTACATAATTATATTATTTGTGTACATGGCATTACAGAATCAGTAAAAAGAGGTAATCTTGTTTGGGAGGCTTTGACAACTTTGCTGGCAGGTATAAGACCCGAGTCTTAAAGTATCAGTAGGAATTAGCCACTGATAAGTAGGAAAGAAAGCCACCCCCAAAATGAGAAATCACATAAAAAAATGTCTTATAGGTGAGAAAGAGCATATGCAGGGAATAACATGCAACATAACTGGAAAGCTTAGAAAGCAGCAAAGTGTTGGGAAAAGCATAATTTCATGCAGTCTGTGGAGGATCCTTTCTTCACACTAAGCATCTTAAACAGTATAGTGTAGTACAGATGGTGAAGAGCCGTCAAGAGATTCATGCAGAGGAGCAGCAGGGGTCAAATTTGCCTTTTAGTTGGATCCTTCATTGTAGCATTTTAAGAAGGATCTGGAAGAAAAGGCTGGAAGGAAAAAGGGCAGTTAGGAAATGTTTACGTCAGTCCCAGCACTAGATGATAAGGATCAAAGGAACTGTGGGTGGCTGGCAGTTGTAGGAATGGAGAAAAGTAAACCATCCAATAAACATTCATAGGCAAGTGTACAGAGCCAAGACAAAAACTAAGGAAAGTAAAATGCACTTTTGGAATTATAATTTGGGTAATTGAGAGTTTGATGAAGTCAATAAAGGAAAGAGAATAAGAAAAGCCAATGGAAGAGACAAGATGAAAATTCCTCATACCTAGGGACATTTGAGAAGCCAGTGAGCTACCTAGGAAACTTAGGAAACAATGGAAATATGGGAACCCAAAACTTGAAAGTTGAAAACAGTTAGACGATAGAACTTAGATAATAGATAATAAATACATGATAGATGATAGATGATAGGTAAACAGACAGATGATAGATATAGATAGATAAGTGATAGATATGGATGATAGATGATAGATAGATAGATAGATAGATAGATAGATAGATAGATAGATAGATATATGATTGATAGTTATGGATAGGTTCAGAAAGAGAAGCAGTTCAGAAGAGTCATTAGCAAATAGGTATTGCTTCCCTCAAAAGGAATCTTGTCTTAATCCACTTGGACTGCCATAACAAAATACCATAACTGAGCAGCTTATAAACAACAGTAATTCATGGGGGTTAGGGAGTGAAGGTTAACAGGACAGCTGATTCTGTGTCTGTTGAAAGCTTATTATAGACCTTCTACCTGTGCCTCCAACAGTGAAAGCACAAGGTAACTGTTACTTTTTGCCCAAGGGTACTAAGGACCTTCAGGGGGGCTCTACCCTAGAAGGCCCTGCCTCCTAGCTCCTCCCCACTGGGAATCAGGTCTCAAAACATACTTTTTAGGAGCATATAAGCATTCAGCCTATTGCTACCTATTCAGAAGTCTACAAAGTCAGAAAAGCACTGTGTGGAGGACATAACCCAAAAGAATTCTACCTTTACATTGTAGGTGCAAGATGTTTCTGAAATAGTTGTCAGGATAGTACAGGAAGAGTCACAGGGATGTAGCTTTATTTATGTTGAGAAGTGAGATGAGAGCTTCAAATAGTAAAAGTAATCAACAGCCTGAACTACAACAAAGGCCCGACAAGGCACACCCTGGGAGCTTCCACTGGATTTAGCAACTGATATGGCATCTGTGACCTTGGAGAAACTAAGGTATCAGACTAAGGGAAAAGAAAGTCAAGACATGACTGGAAGGAGGCAAGCAGAGAAACTCCTCTTTAGAGAGTGTTAATCTGGGACAGTTTTATAGAGAAAACAGGTGGAAAACGAGGTGTTCACTTATGGATTTTAATAGATGGGATTCACTTAAGCATATCCATAATGAGAGCACAGTAGGATGCATTCTTCAATAAATAGCATCAGAGATATTATAGATTAACAAGCTAACACTTTCCTAGCATTCGTTTAAATACATATTTCCTTCCCCAGCCAAATCTTTCATCAGTGTGACTAGCAGCCTTCAGTTGGGACTGATTGTGCTTTTCCTGACTTACCAGCCAACATTTCTGCTGGCACCAGTAAGCTATGAACACAAGCAACATAATAGAGAAGGAAATAGGAGTGGGGGACACAAGGCCCTGAAAAATTCAGACTGGATAATGATAATCATTTTCTGAAGGGGTCCAGGCTGGCCAGTCTGACTCGGTATCAAAGCCAAGTTGTCTATGTGTCTTTGAAATATATCCAGACTGTAATTGTACATGCTAAACAGCATAACCTTAAAAAGTCAGATGTTCTCCAGAACCTGCTTGGTCCAGATTAGGGTTATTACTTTCCATCCTATCTGTAAATAAGAGCAGGAAAGCAGTTTCTTAATTATCTTATTTCCCAGCAGAAGGTGACACCTAACAATTACTGCTCGGCCTCTTACCTTTGGGTGGCATCTCTCCCTGGTGAACACCCAAAGGTGGTGAAATCAGGAGTGTCTGACAACAACAGTCCTGGGTGTATGGCAGTCTGTGGCTAGCCTGGCAGCTCTGCCCAGTTTCAGGTGGCAGATTCCTCTCGGTAATTACCATGATGGAAGCACAGCACAAAATCAACACAGAAAGCCAAGCATCTTTGCTGCTTGTCTGTTACTACTGGTTCTCGCACATGTTCTCTGCATGTAGGAGTGAAGAAGGAAATCTTTTTTTTTTTTTGGTATTTTTTTGAGACAGAGTTTCTCTTTTGTCCCAGCTGGCCTGGAGCTTGCTATGTAGATCAGGGTGGCCTTGAACTCACAGAGATCCGCCTGCTTCTGCCTCTCGAGTGCTGGGAATAAAGGCATGCACCACCATGCCCGGCTGAAGAAGGAAATCCTAAAGACATTTTGCATTTGGACCCTAAGCCCTGAAAATAAAAAAAAAATCCATATTTGATATACCATTTTTCACTCTTCCCCTATTTGATATACTTTTATAAGCTACCTTAAATTCTCCTAAGAAAAAGGCTCGTTATCCATAAACCTTAGAAACCCAATAATGCTCAGCTACAGTTGCAGAAATCAAGAGAAATTCAATGACAAATCAGAGAATAATTAGCAAATTTAAGAACACATGAGGCCAGAAATGGTATATTTTCCTACTGGTGTCTAGACATATGTATTAGTGCCTGGTCTTTGAGTAATAAGATTAAGTATCTCAGACAGATTGTTGAAATAAATTCAGGCTGAATGAAGACCTGTGAGATGTGTGTCATCAAGACAGCATTGTCTTCTTATACTGCCTTCACCCGTCCGAACTTCTTTCCAGTTTTTCAGGCATAATTTCACCTCACCTCCACTCTCCTTCCCAAGGCTTCTCCACAAGAGTCTGCTCAACTATTTTCAGCCTACCTAACACAGCTTGAAACTGACCGTGATAGCCAGGAAGTTGTGATTTAGCTATAAATCAGTAAAGTGTCTTTATTTAGAACCCTCAAGTCAATAGAGGAAAAACTTTCATGTTAACCTGCTGAGAATCATTTCAGCTCCTTCCTAGACTCTGAGAGATACAGCCAAGTGGAAGTAGATATTGCGCCTCTTGGGCAGATGAGCTGCTAGGTCTGTAACTGACAATGGCAACTGAGGTCTTGAATAAGTCATGAAATGCCAGGCCTTGGGAAAAGCTCATTCCTAAGGACTTATTTAACAGATTTTGTTTGCTTAGCACTGGAGTTACTTTTTTTTTTTTAATACTGCAGTTACACAGTAAAATACTAGTTTCTCAGTAAGCTCTCTCTATCTCTCTGTGTGTGTGTGTGTGTGTGTGTGTGTGTGTGTGTGATGCTAAGTAACAAATCCATGGTTTTGAACATGGGTTCAAAAGTGCTCCATCACTGAGCTATGTCACAGTATCTACTATCTTCATATTCTTCATAGCCTCACACTAATCAGCAAATAGTAACTGATTATGAAGAGGTGATTAAGTACAAAAAGTATAGTTGTTCATTGGTAAAATAAGAAACAGAAACACGGAGTCTTTGGAACTCACTCCTTTTACAGAAAGCTATAAAACATATCCAAGATAAAAGATTTTAACCTAAATCAAAATTCACATGGCCTGGGGAGATAGCTCAGTGGGTAGAGCACTTGCTACACAGGCACAAGGATCTGAGTTTGGATCCCAGCACCCACATAAAAGCTACGTGGCAGCTCAGGCCTGTAACCCCACTACCTTGGAAGTGGATACAGGCAGATCCCTAGGTGCTTGCTGGCTACCCAGTCTAGCCAAAGCAGTGACACCCTGTCTCAAAATATAAAATGGGGAAATGATTGAAGCAGACAGCCCAGTGTTAACCTCTAGCCTCTACAGGCACCCACACGGCGAACACACACACACACACACACACACACACACACACACATGCATGCACGCACACACACACACACATGCACACTCACAAATTCAAAACACTTAAATGTAAGCTTTAAATAAGAGTTAAATATTAATAGCAAATCATTACTTCAAATATTAAAGGAACAAGATTCAAGAAATCAGAGGACATTTTTCTGTGCTTCCAGAGTCTATGCATACATGGATTAGAACATGCATGCATTGGTCCTAGTGATTCATTGAGTTACATACCAAGTGAAAACATTTTCACATTTTAAAATTCAGCTTGAAATGTGCTTGCTTAGAGCTACAAAGAACTAGGGAAAAATCTTTTTTTTTTTTTTCTGAGAAGTTCTCTTTTGATGAAGAAGGAAAAAAATCTTTAAGCATGGAAAGAAAAACTTTGAACTCAAAAATGTCTGTTTGGATTCCTAATGTTTACTGAGGGCCTGTGTTGTACTCTATCCATTATCTGTACCAGTGAACTGCTGTGTAGGGCTGGGGTGCTGAAGAACAAATTGGCCAGGCATCACGCATATACACGTGGGCACAAACAACAAAAAGCTAGCTACAATCTGTTACAGACTTGCATTGTCAAAACCTTCCTGATCAGCTAATTATCTGCTTCCATTAGAACGAATGCCCATATTCTTTCTCGTTTAATCTACTACCCCACTGTTTGTTCTCCCATGAGATCCTTTATACCTGTCTACCTGTAAAGTCCTCCAAGCCAAGTCATAAGTATAATACTCCTGATCAAAAGAATGGGGCTAGTACACTACAGGAAAGGCTATGCAATTGGTTAGATACAGTAAAGGTTTTTTGAACATTCAGAGAAAAGTGAATACTTTGTAGCAGAAAGAAAAACCTGATCTTTGTTTACAATATTGTTTCCAAAAATGCGAAATTTCACTATGTTGCCAAATCATACAATGACTAACCAGAGAAGCCAATAAAACATGACTGATCCTGTGGGATTAGGTAACGATGAAAGCCTAAAGGCATCATTAGATATATCCTAAAGGCCTCTTGCCATCAACCACCTAGGCCACACAATCATAGCATTGAAAGTCTTTTTGTTTGTTTTTAAAAGAACTTTATTACTTCAGAAATACTGTGCTATATTCTTCCGAATTGAAAACTGAATGCAGGAATAGAAAGACGTTTACTGGCTCTCTTTAGTCCTTCAATTATTTGCTATTTGTTAAAGCACTTTTAATATGAGGAAGCTTGGGAGAGCCATGAAGAAGCAGATGCTTGCAACAATCTTGCAATTGTTCACTTAAAACCCACAGACTTATATTGCCAGCACAAAAACGTCACGAGACAACCTAGTGGCTTCAGAAGTGTAGAAAGATATGCTGCTGCCTAGAAACCACTGATAGAGGGAAGCTTTACAGTATGCATAATGGTGCACTGTGGTTCGCCTTTTCATGGAACCTCAGACAAGTAATTAAACCCTGATAGGCCTTAATTATCTCATTCCCTAAATAGAGATATTTGCATTCTCTCCCTCTGCTAGAGGTCAGTTAGATAAACAATTGAAAAGTTTTCCTGATATGTCTTTTGTAGACAGAGAGTCTATGGCCCTTTTCTAAATTGCTTTAGGCCTTTTCTTCTTTCTTGACACTATTAGTTGAATAGCAGAGGCTACACAGAATCGCCAGCACCCCAGCCCTTCTCATGGGCCTGTGCCTCATTCCTCCAGATGGGTACTGTGGATTTCCCCATAGGCTTAATTCAAGTCAGGTCTAGGATGCACTCTTAGACAACAGAATATATATAAATAATATGATGATAACATTCTGCCAGTCACCTCAAAATGTACAATAAAGTAGTCACACCCCAAGTCTAATGGCCTTACTCATTTTGCTTGGTCTGTTCATTTATTTTAAATTAATGTTTGCTATGTCTTAACCAGACTTTGTCTTCTTCTAAAATTATCCCTGACTCTCACCCCATCACTAATAACAGAACCTAGGGCTTCCAGTATGTAAGCAAGGGCTCTACCACTGGACATACCTCTAGCCTTTCTAGGCTATTTTGATGAATGTTTGCCACCAAGAACACCAGACTCTAGACTTACTATGCCAACCCTGGTTTAAAGTACTACTTCCTAGAAAATCCTACCTTTTTATCTTAGAGAAGGGGCAGAAGAGAGATAGAAGTGAGTTTAACCTGAAAGCTGATGAAAATATTAGTCTGTGTTATATTCTTTGGAAGGACAAATGTTTTCTTAAGTCTTCGATCAAATGCACAAATCTAGCTGGCTTGAGATCTTCCCATTCTCTCCTCAGTAACTCTTCTTTTTGCCTCCAGATTCTTCATCTCTAAAGCAAGATGCTGGTATGAGCACTTAAAGGCAGAGTGGTTGAAAGAATAAAACATTTGGCACATGAAGCATGAGGGGAAACTAAAGGCAGTAAAGAAGGCACTCCCCCCCACCCCCACCCCTCACCTCCTGCTGGCACCCACTTTTAATCCCAGCACTCCAGAGGCAGAGGCAGGAGGATCTCTGTGAGTTCAAGTCCAGCCTGGTCTACAGAGTGAGTTCCATAGGCTCCAAGTGTTTTCAAAAATTTGTCCCCATTAGGTGGTGCTTTTAGGGGAAGGTCATGGAACCTTTACAAGGCATGGCCACACTGGAGGAAGCATGTTACTGTGGTGGGCTTTGAGAGTAACTAGCTCCACCCCATTTCTAGTCTGCCACTCTGCTTCCTGTGCCACTTAAATATATGAGCGTTCAGCTTTCTGTTCTGGCTGCGTCCTGTCATGCCTCCCCACCATGATGGAATCGTATCTCTCTGGAACTGTAAGCCAAATAAACTCTTCCTTCCATAGGTTGCCTTTTCAATGGTTTATCACAGCAATGGAAAACTAATACAAGCCTTAGGAAAGGTCTAGGTTAAACCTTGGCCTCTGGGAATCTCAGAGATAGGAGGGGCTATGAAAAATTAATTCCCCCCTCCATCCTGATACAGGGCTGTCTTATGCTAATCTAGTGAAAACAAAGGGGTGGTGCATAAAGGCTCATGTGTTTGTCCTTTAAAACCCACACCTATAAGAGCATGCATACCTAGGAAACTAATGACTCACCTGTAGAAGTCTTTTACTGTTCAAAGTCAATGAAGCACTTGAAAGGAAACACTGGCCCATGAAACCACCTTTGCTGTGGCCTTCACAGGCTGATGCTTGTATAAAGGGCAGGCATATGTATCTGTTTCCCTTTTATTACACTTTTCACTGGACAATGTTATTATAACCCTATCAGAAACACTTCCTGTTAATTACTGATCATTTATTTTAAATTAATGCTTGCTATGTCTTACCCAGACTTTGTTTTCTTCTAAAATTAACCCCCCCACTCCCATCCCAGCACTGATAACAGAACCTAGGGCTTCCAGTACGTAAGGCAGGTGCTCTACCATTGAACTATACCTCCAGCTTTTCTAGGCTATTTTGATGAATGCTTTGCCACCAAGAACACCAGACTCTAGACTTACCATGCTGGGTCAAAAGCCTACCTGCTACAGGACAAGCTGTGCCCTCCCCTGTAAGCTCCAGAGATTGTCAGGTTGATAGGTCTCTAGCAGAGGACAGCATCCATCCTTCCACCTGCTTCTTCCTGCTGTGCATCCACACCACCACTGCATGCCATGCTCCTTCTCTGCTTCCCAGGAAGTGCTTGTGTTTATGAGGGGTTCCACAGGGCATCCACTCCATTAACATTGCTTTCAGTTAAGGAACCAATAGGAAAAACAACAACAACAAAACCCCAAAACTAAAGGTTTCAAAAAGCTCCTATCTTTGCCCTCCTCCCATGAGGAGGCTCAGATGTCCTCTCCTCCCCAGGACCTTGACATTCCCAACAGATGGGACATACAAGTGGCTAGATGGCCCAGGCCGACAGTCCCACGCATTGCAGCCACAGCTTTGTAAGAGGGTTTCCTGGCTGAGTGCAGGCCTTGGTGCCTTTTCTGTATGGCCACAACTGCAACTACAAAGCTGAGAGGCTGCTGCTGGGAAACGCAGAGGTCACTATTGAAAGGAGCCAGCCTGTCAATGACTTTAATTTGTAATAACTTTCTAGGGCCTTGCCCTTCTCTTTTGCCTTTGTCCTACTCCCTTGAGAGGATAATACTTCCATTCTTTTCCTTATGAGGCCAAACGCTGCTTTCTGCAGTCTGCTTTTGATCCAGCCATGCTTGCTACACACTGAACTTTCTCTTCTCAGAATTCCCAGTGACCAAACTAATATGTTCAAAGTGCTCCAGGGCATGCATGCTATTATCTATGCATTAAAAAAATGAGAAATAAGACTATTCTATGTCCATTTCTTTATGTATTTTTATCACCACCCCAAAGTTCCTAAGGAAGAGTCGTGCATCACTTTTCATTACTTTGACACATGTCACCATCCTCCAACCCCTCTCAGCAGTTGTCACCCTCATGTTTGAAGCAGTGCAGTGCATTGCAAGTTAAATTTTTGATATGAAGGAAATTTTTTTTTTTTTTTTTGCTTTAAGACTTGGGTTCAGGGCTGGAGAGATGGTTCAGCAGTTAAGAGCACTGGCTGCTCTTGCAGAGGACCGAGTTCGATTTCCAGCACCCACAGGTGGCTAATAACCATCCATAGCTCCAGTTCCAGTGGATCTGATGCCCTTTTCTGATTTCCGTTGGTATTGCACGACGTGGGTGCACTTACATACATGCATGTAGTAAACTCATACACATAAAATAAAAATAATAAATAAACTATTTTTTAAAGAGTTTGGTTCAGATACAGCATAAAAATTGTTGAGGCTGAGGAAGTTGTCATTCTTTGCAAGATTCCTGTCTGGTTCCCTCCAAAATTTGGCTTCACTTAGCCTGTCAATACTAGGTCAAAAGCTCCCTTGCTTGAACACACTCTGAATCCACTCTGTGATCTTCCTCAGACTGGCCATACTGGAATGCCAGCCCTGGGGTCCTTCACCAGCTAGCCCATGGCCAAACCAATTATTCAGGGCACAACAGAAAACAGCGATTGAGGTATAATTGTCTGGTCTAAAGGCAGGCAAACAAGGGATTGTGTTGCAGTGCTTTTTCTTTTCCTTGATCATTTGCATAATTTCAGCACTCTTTTGATTTGCTTTTCCAGTAGAGGACTAGTTCTAGGTCCTGCAAATTGCTTTTATGAAAATAGTTAAGTCAAGAAGTAAAGCATGTTGCTCCAGTTAGCTTAAAACCCAACTGAATTTGCTATTAGACTAGCAGTCTTCTAAAGAAAAAGCAAATCGGTGCCTACTGGTTTAGAATATGATCACCCCAAACAAAACAAAACTAAACCAAACAAAATGAGATGTGGCTGCTTTCTAGCTAAGAGATAATGGAAGCCTTAACAGTCTCTTTCAAGGTCATGACTGTGTTGTCCTCTTGTGAAAATTGCAAAATAGCCTGAAGTAAGGGAAGATGGTGAAAGATGAGAGGAAGACAGCTTCATGATTGTTACCCAATCAGCCCCTGCCCACTCCTGGAGGTCAGGAGGGGACAGAGAGGCAAAGCTCACCTCCGCCAGGGAAGGGAGAGAGCTTCCTGTAGCAGAAGTGTGTGTACGTTGGCTGAGGAATGTGTACTTTGTTGTGTTTCTGTCATTGCTCAATTTGTTTACAAGGTAATTCACTTGTTTATGCTACTCTTTGTTCTGTGAAGACAGACGATCCAGCAGAGCAAATCTCCGTTTCTTATGAGCTCATCTGCTCCTACCGTCTTCGCCACACCTGTAATTATAATTATGGCCTACTGCTCGGGATGCTGCAATCCTTCCTGCTGAAACCCATCTTGAGTTCTCAAACCAAGTCACCGTGTCTGAGTAGATGGAATCTGCTTCATTAGTGCCTTCATTGGTTCTTCTGGCTGCAGTGAACCTTCTAATAAGATGTGGGTGGTCAACATTTTTCATAAGCATGGACACGTCCTTGCGTTTTCAAAGGAACTGTGATGTCAGTAACCACAATTGGGACACTCTGGACAAGCATAATGAGGTAAGGCTTTTTGTGAAAGTCAGTTGATTTCCAGATAAAAGAACTGTTGAAGTTGTATTTGAGGTATTGCACAGACAAGGAAAGTGAATCTGGGCAGAATCAATGGAAGTAAAATACCACAGTTTGATCCTGCAAGTCATTACAGATGGATTCTTCTGACCAGATCTTAAGTGACTCAACACTTAACAGATTCTGTACTGCTAAACTAAGGCAGCACTGTAAGTAGTTAATCCTTGAGATGTAAGCAGGCTAATGATTTCACTAATTCATTGTCATTTTGAAGAAAAAAAATTAACACAGAACTTTTGTTTTCAATTATTGTGAAGTTTAGGGATATGTAGAATTTGTTGTTATATAGACTGTTCCCAAGATAAACCAGCTCCTATGTTTCATGAAGAGGCATCGTTTCTCTTTACTGTAATGTTCTTTTTTATAAACATGATAAGAAAAGCATTTATAATTGCTGGGTTTGTATGTAGTTTATATTGTAACATTTTGTTGATGCTGTTTTTGTTGGCCTAGCCTCAAAAATAGTAGTTTTTTTTTAATCCACATAAGATAGATAAGATGTCCCCTCCCCCAACAAGGTTTCCTTTCTAGAATTGAGCCTAAATCCAGCAGCCTTCAATTGCTCTATTGTATTTTGTTTAGACAAAGGATTTAGTCAACTGCAGTGGCATGCCAGCCTTTTATCCTACTGCAAATTACTAACTGCATCGCCAGACTTTTCTCTGGGATAGTAAATACAATACATCTTGGAAAAATGGAGGATAAGGTTGAAACAAATGAGTTTGAATAAACAAAAACAAACTTTTCTTTTAGTTTCTTCCAAACTGAAATGATGAGCACAATTTTGTTTTTTGGTAGAAAAGCCCTCTTAGTCCAAAGACAGATTCTCTTGAATTTTAGGCTAATCATAGCAACATGCCTTATTTCTTGAACCCCAGATTTTTATAAAAGCAACTCACAGAATTTTTATTAAAAACAAAATTGAAACAGATAAGAAAAATAATGAAAAATGGTAATGATTAATTCAATTTATCAGCTAGCATGTATCATGTTAAGAAAAGACTTCTAATCTTGGTATATGGGTGGAAGATACATAGGCATATTTTGGAGTAATATAAATTTAAAAAGGAAAAATGTGAATCCTGAAATATGATATAGAAATGATAGTTTGTGTACAGATGATATAATTTTAATATAGGTGTGACATGTATATCTATATACATATATATATATGTATGTTTGTATGTTGAAGCAATACAGATTGGAGGGAACAGCAGCAGAGGAACAGGGACAGGGAACCACCTGAAAAAGTAAAGTTCCCCCAAGGACAATAATCCTCTGCTTTGAAAAAACTTTAAAAAGAATCAGAGATACAGGGCAGGGATGGCAGGGTGCAGGAACTCGGGTGGAGTGGGGGGCATGGAAGACAGGAAGAGTCTAGATTGGAGTGAAAAGGGATGTATGAAATCCACATAACTTCAATAAAAATGTTAAAGAAGAAAGAAAAGACTTCTTACTAAAATGCGTATGTTTCATAAAATACATATTCATGAAAAAAAGGCAGCATTTTTGGAGCAAGTACCTTGAGTCCCTGAGGGAGAATTATGGAATTTTGCATTAGTCATCAATAGTGCCTCAGACAGGGATTCTCAATGCCTATTTGCTGGGCCAACAGCATCAGCCCCGTGTGCTAGAAGTACATTTTCTCAGGCCACAGTCCAGACTTACTTATTTAGAAACCTTGGGGCTCCAGACTTGCCTTGAAGGGATCCTGTTGCCCATTCAAATTCAAGAACTATTGGCTTAACTACCTGCCGGCCTATAGCTATCTTCCTTCCCATGAATTACTCTCTAGATTCCAAAATGCTCTTTTTTAAAAATAGTAATTTCATTATGCCCCCTCTTCCTTAAAACTTTTTCCAGGTTCACCATTGCTGTGGAATCAAGATAGTCACACTGTTTAAGGCTCTTTACTCTGGTCCTCTCCCACCCTCTCGTCCACCAGAACCTAAGTACAAACATGTGGATACCCTCAGCTCCACACCCATAACACAGGAGTCTTTCTGATCTTGCAGGTTCAGTAGATGCCAACTCTCCTCCTCCTTCCTGAGATCTACGCATTGTTCCCTCTTGAAATTACCCTGTCCCCTTCCTTCCATCCCTCCTTACCCACCTTTGCTTATCTGCCTAGCTTGCTCTCTTTTGTCCAAGAATCTTGTCCTTTCTCGTTCATCTCCTCCAAGAACCTTTGCCTCAATTCTCTATGCCTGTCTTCCTTCCTCAGCCTGGTCTCTTTTCTAAACGTTACCATAGAACACCACACCATTTCACTGCCAGTCATACCACATGTAACAACTAGTTTCTTGTCTTTTCCCCAACTAAGTTATAAGCATCTAGACAAAATGAGGTACCACTTATAGCCTTGCTATCACAGACTTTTTTCTTAATAATCAGTTACTAAGTCCCTATTGAGTGACTGTATGTCTGACTGACTGACTGACTGACTGACTGACTGAGTAAATCAATGAATGAGTCCTTTGGGACCCCAATTACAGATGAACATGAGTAAATCCATATAGGAAAAGTGTTCTGACAAATTAGCTTTGTATAGATTAAAACCCTGATTCCTTGTTGCTCAATTCAGTGTTCTTGATATTAAATCATACTGGTTTTTAGACCCAAGGAAAAAGTTGACTCAAATTCAATTTGATAGCTATTTTGTCGTACTGGGAAAACTGGGACTAGGACTGCCCTGGAGTTCAATTTATAACAGTCTAACCAACTTTATTTTCATTTTGTCTGAAGAAGGCGACGGTCGGCTGTATTCAGGGCAGAGTGGTATTCTAATTAGCACATAACCTGCATGTCTTTCAGCGGTGTGGCCCATCTGCTGACAGCATGGCACAGGGGTCCTCAGATCGTGCCTACATGCCACTGCTCTGTTGTCCTGGAAGATCTTGTGAGGTGGCTAAGTGAGTGTCCTGGAATAGGAAAGTTATACTGGGAAAAAATGTGGGTTTCCTTCGTGTAGACAAAATATGGAGGTCAGAGGAGTGCTTCTTAGCTCGTGGGGGTCATTGTAAAAACTGAAGACAGGTAATCTGCCAAGAACACTTAGAGCAATTGTAAGTAAACTGGCTGATGAACATGAGCAAAGATAAATCCAATAGCGCACTGCGTAACTCAGTGACCAATTTCAGCGTTGGCCAGGCAAAAATAAGTAATAGCGATAATGATGATGATTAAGATGATGTCAAAATATAAATTCTTATGGTTTAGTCTAAGATTTTATTAAAACATATTGCTTATTATTTTTGTTACCATTAGTTTTGTCTAGTAACAGGGATATTTCGATACAGTTTAAAGTTTAGATTTTAAAAATTTCAATATTAACGTAATGGCACCCTACTGTAACTTATTTGTTAAAGGCAAAATATTTTGAACATTTAATTTTTTTCTCTTTTGCAAAGATTAAGCAAACTGTTAACCATCCTGGATTTCGAATATCCAGAGGATTTTGCATGCATGTGGAACGGATGTTTCCAACTGTGACTTACTTTTCTGCTTATTTAACTTATGGTCAGCTCTTAATCATACTTGGGATGACTCAGCATTAAGTCCCAATGGGAGTACTACTTCTCAGCCAGGGATCGTGAGACAGAGTGGGAAAGGACAACAGTCCTAAGATGAAGAATCGCACTGAGTTTTCAACACTCTTTAGATGATTATTTTTTTTTAAAGAAAGGAGTCGATTAACCACTCCTATAAGTGTTGGGTTAATTTCCCCTTTAGTGCAGAGCTTCTTACTAGATTTGACAGTGTTTTTTATGTTTTTTTGTTGTCATTTTAAATTGTTAGATGACTTCTAAAAGACAGCTTGTATTGTACTCAGCAAGGCCCAGGAAACCTGGGGCTTTCACTAAGATGTTAATGTGTGGATGGAGACATGATCATTGAGTAATTAAAAGGAGTCCAAGCCTCTTTCAAATAATGAACAGTTTGATTACAAACCGTCAAACCGTTGTTGAAAGTACTTCTACACTTACTGAAATTCTAGAACTTAGACAGAAATCAGTGAAATAAACTCTCCTTACTGAGTTTGCATTTTAAGGCACAAAGTTTGGGTTCCAACAATTTCTAGCTAGGAGATAATTATTTCATTTCATTGTGCCTCTGAGTGCTGATCTATAGCTTGCAGGGCTGTTACAGTAAATTTCATTTAAGGTCTGTGGATTAAATAAGATTCCTCTGTGAAGAGGGCATCGTGGTCCCCAGCTCACAGACAGGTCTGCAGACATTGGGTGTTACAATCCAGAATTGGGAGACCCCACCTGGCACTGGAGGGTGCTTTTCAGAGGAACCTGATTGCTTCCTTCCATTGTGTGTCCATCTCTTAATATTTGACAAAGTACAGGACACACACACACACACACACACACACACACACACGCAAACATACACATTTAAAACTCCAAACCAAGAGGCTGCCACGATGGGCAGCTGGCTGTGGTTCTTGCCAAGTAGGAAGTTTCTTGTCACATTCTAAGGACAAATGCAACTGAAGTCAGCTGAGATGTGGCAGCCACAAGCCCTCTGTGAAGCACACTCTTTTCTGGAGAGGATACTGGAAAGTTCTGTGGCTTTCTCTTCTCTCCTGGATCTCCCCACTTTCCTTTTTTTAAACTTCTGGCTCTGTCATTCTTCACTGCACCCCCCACCCTACTAGCCACACTCTTCCTTCTATGGATTCTATTTCTTCTCCCCAGCTTTCAGAATCTCTCCTCCAACTGTCATGTTTTTACCTCCAATTTCCTTCCCACAGCACTCTGAGTACCTCTCACTAGACAGTGACACGAAACTTTTGTTTGAGGAACACTCAGTCACGTATGTGCTGAGTTCTGCACACAGTGCAATGTCTTGTCAGGTTACATTGTCCTGGGAACAGTGCTCTGGGTTGATGCAGATGTAAAGATGAGCTGCAGAGGGGCTAACCTTATAGCAGGGGTCTTCTTGAAGGACTGCCTAGAACAAAACTATGAACTGAAAGCTATTGAATGTCTCTGAAGTAACAAAGGGCAACAGCACATTCAAAATAGACTTGCTCTTTCTATCCTGGAACTTAAGATTTAATGGTCCTAGTTATGGCAGAATGCATGATCTGGGATGGGGTGGGGTGGTGTGGGGGGGAAGGGAAAGGGAAATATGCCTGAATTGAATTGGAAAACGATGTATGAAATACACAAAGCATCAATAAAATAAATAAATAAATAATAAAAAAAAGAATTAATGGTCCTTTTGGTTCCAGAAGGGGGTATTCCTAATAAAACCAAAGGAGGCATAACATTGTAAACTTATGCAACACATTTCCCCTACAGGGTTTACTGACTGGAAATGAGTATCATTAAGAAGAGTCAGACAGGCTATAACTAGTGGATCATATTAAATTATCCTTCTATGAGCAACTTCCACACCTTTCTCAGGGTCAGGTTATAAGTTACTCATTTTCTGTCAGCTCTGGGAATGCAGATAGCCCTGCTTTTTCATTTTAATTATCTCTCTGGACATGTATACACTGTGTGAGACCAAAGTTGTAGAGAGGAAAACCATTGCTTCAGCTAGAATAGCAGAAGGATGGAGAGTAAACACTAAGGTGTCCTATCTAAGTCACCCTTCTCATAACCACAGAACGCTTTGCTTTCTACTTCTGAACATGATGATTAATGCAGTGTTTGGCCACATTCTCTCAAGAAAACTTTAATCCTGTCGTATAAAGAAGGCTAAAAATGACACCACATTCCAATGAAAGAAATCCTAGCCATGACTGCTGGTCTCTTTGGAATTCTAAGTGGCATCAGTTTCATAGAGGACATACCCTTAGGTAAATAGGTAAATATATTGTCACATGTTATCTGTATTAATTTCCCTCTTATTTGCACAGAGTCAAATGCCCTGTGCCAGAGAATGATTGAGGATCACACAGTCTCTTTTATCTTCTAATTATAGCTTTTAAATAAGTACTTCTTTCATATAGGTATAGAGAAAAACATGTGGGTTTGCATTCAGGAAGTTAGGTGAGGCCTAACTTTGCTTCTGTTTCCTTCCCCATTCCCAGTTAAGCTGGACAAATATGTTCATGAGTATATAGAAATGTAGAATTAGGACCAGATTCAAAAACCTGGTTATGATTTTTAAATGATATACATTTTTGGTTTAGATTTCAGCATTGTCCAGGTGTGAGTTATAATTTCTCTTTTTGAAACTGTCAAGTTGAGATATATATTTTTTGCAGTTAAAAATAGCATCTTTAGATTTGTGTTTTCAGAATGAATTTGTGATAGATCCAGGAAGCTGAGAAGCTGGGAGAAAACACAGATTTAATCAACCACCAGAAACATTGAAAGCCCAAAGATTCAAGCAGACATGGTAAGGAATTGCAAGATTCCTTGTGTTTATTTAGTGACTTTTCTCCAAAGAGCAAAGAAACAGTTATGACAGTGTTTATTTGAAATAAACAATATTCTGAATTGAATAGGTATTTATCTTTTTGAGAGTTGTACAATAAATGTGCTTTCTTTCTTTGGTATATGTATTGAACTGACTTTACCTTAAAATGTCTTTGTGTAAAGATCCCAAGAAATTAGAAAATAAAGAAATAAACCAACAAGTTGCATATTTTATACTCAGGAAAATAAATGGTTTGTTCTTCCTTCTCAGGCAAAAAGTAACCCCTTCAAATAAAACATGAAGCATTCCAGGGTCAACAGATTAGGACTGTGTCTACTAAGATAACAGACTCTGTAGGGTAACCCCTGGTTCTGTTTCCACACAGCTTTTCCCTTGGAAGCCCAAACAGCAGTGTAAATATACCCCAGAAACAATATAAGGCTCCAGAGAGTCAAGCAAACTCAGTCTTTGCATTCAGGGTCATTGTATAAGCATGTCTACGGCTTGGAAATTTGATCACTATTTTTTAAATAGTTTATTATTTTTATTTTAAGTATACGAGTGTATTGCCTATGTGTATGTAAGTGCACTCATGTCATGCCATGCCTGTGGAGGTCATAAGAAGGCATCGAATCCCCTGGACCTGGAGTTAGGACACTTGTTAGCTGCCATGTGGGTCCTCTGCAAGAGTAGTTGGTACTCTTAATCACTGAGCCATCTCTCTAACCCCAATGATCAATATTTTTTAGTAAACAGAGACAAGGAAAGATACTTGTTTTAAAGACTAGCTATAATGTTGGTATATGTTCTAAAATTCTCATTAGAGGATAAATTTTCAATTTAAACATTTGTTTTACAAATACTTGGGGCAAGGAAATCTCTACTGGGCATCATCAATGACTATTTTGAGGGTCCTTACTCCCCTTACATCACACCCAGAATACCAAGGAGCACTGTGGTTTCACCTTAAAATTGGTGGGGCATGAAGTAATTTCAGCAGCAGTGAGAAAAACCCTCCTATGTGCTAGCACCTTGTTCCTATTCCCACAGTTCAGTCCAGGAATTGTGCTCTTTATTCTGATTCTTTTTCTTCATTTTTCCTTCAGTCATCTCAGAGGGTTTCTTTGCAGCAAGTATCTTGACCTGCTTTGTGACCTGGGCGCACCTGGGGTTCTGCTGAGTGAGTTCTGCATTTTCATGTCTTTGTGTTTTAAGTTTGTACTTTCAGTGCTGGTGCTGCCTTAGGCAGAAAGAGGGCACATCTCTAAGCCTTAGAAGAACTGGATCTTAACCTGTCTGGTTTCTTTCCTGGCTTTCAAGAACAATCAGTTCTCAGATAATTTTATCTGTTGTAACACATGGTTAAATAGAATGCATTCCCTCATTTATCTTTGGTTTTTAAAATTCAATTCCTTCTCAACCCACCCTTAAGACAAATGAAGCAAAAAAAAAAAAAAAAAAAGACAAATGAAGCACAGTGTTTCCCAGAATTGAACTTAACTTATCTGTAGTTCACTTTACAGGTTTGAAAGTCTGAAGAAAGAGAATTTTCAATCCACATACTAAACAGACTGAATGGATCTTGAGGCTGCATGATTTATTACAGTTATTCATTGATAACGTAAGATATCAACCACCAAAGTCAATATGGTAAGAATTCCATTATTAACCTAGTTCTACAAGCCACATTTTCAAGGAGTAGAAAAAAAACAAACAAACCAAGGTGTAGCCTCCCGATGGACAGAAGAATGCACTGCTGATGAAACCGGGGAAGTGCTTAGGTGTAAGCCTCTGTTGAGTAAGAGGCAGAGAAGCCGCACAAACTCTTGTAGCCCTTGGCAAAGACCAGTGACTTTGCAGCTGCATCCTTTGAAGAAAGGATGTTCTTATCAGTCAGAAAGGCAGAGGAATGAAGCTCCAGATTCTGTCATGACTCAGAGAAGGAAAAGAAGATATGGTTTCTTATTCATTCTCTCACAAATCCAAATTATTAATTAATTATTTTTTTAAGATAGGAGCTCCCTGTAGCCCCAACTTGCTTGGAACTTGCTATATAGAGCAGTCTGGCCTGGATCTCACAGAGATCTGCCTGTCTACATCTGCCAAGGGCTTAGGATTAAAGACATGTGTCACCATGCTCAGCCCATGGATACATATTAAACACAGGACATCTTCAGCTTCATCAGCAGTGAGATTTTCAATGGGCATACAGCTTATGAAGGTTTCCCAAATGAAGGAGCAGGCTACCATCCAAAGCATCCTTCCTAAAGGAGTTTTCAGTCTCAGACAAGGAGAGAGATTTACTTCCAGAAGCACACTCACTTTTGGATGAAAGCACTTCTTATTTTAATCCTTCAGTTCCTAAGTATAAAGTGGAACCATCTTTAAGGATTTGAACGGAAGTTGGTAGTAAACACAAAAAGTTCTATGGAGTGGCAACTTTTGGACATGCCAATGAGTCCAGCACTAAAGCCAGTAAATACCGAGTACTGAAGGGCTAAGGTTCTTCTTAACTAGTGATTCCTAAACCAGGTTTAAAAAAAAAACCTCACAGACATCAATACTCATTGATTTAATGAGCTGGACTGTCACAGTTCCATGTTAGAGAATGTAGTTCCTGTCTTGAAGTTGTGGATTCATTGTTGGTAGATAGATGATTAATAAGCTTGATATCACAGACTAGAACAAGGAACAGAATAGGGGGTCAGCAGGGCACAGAAAATGGATACCCTCCTAGTAAAGTTTCCCTGAAGAGGATGCGGACTAACCCAGTATAGAACAGTAACTCGGAATTAGTGAGGCACAGGAGGGAGAGGGAAGAGGGGATTCCGGGCTGAGTACAGTCTGTACAAAGTTAGAGAAGCACAAGAGACAGGGCAACTTTGAAAGATGAATGTCAGTTCCAGGAAGCAAGACAGCTAAAGCTGGAGATGAAGGTGGGGCTGAGGGTCATTAAAGAGGAGTTAAGCGGGCGCACGCCTTGAATCCTAGCACTCGGGAGGCAGAGGCAGGCAGATCTTTGTGAGTTCAAGGCCAGCCTGGTCTACTGAGTTCCAGGACAGCTGGGGCCACAGGGAGACCCTGTCAGAAAAGACAAAAAAAAAAAAAAAGAGTTAAATAGATAGAAAGATATGCTATGCATTCATGATTAGATTAGGAGGACTTGGTGATACAAAGGTGTCAGTTATTACCAAATTAAACTGTGAACACATACAGACTATAACTTGAGCTTTTATTGTTGTTTGTTGTGAAATTTGATTTAGAATTTGATAAGTAGAGCCTGAAATTTAAACAAGAAAATAAATGGTCATGATCATTTAAAACTTAACTGAAGAAGACACAGATCAAAGACTCAGCCTGCTGGGCGTGGTGGTACAAGCCTTTAATCCCAGCACTTGGAAAGAAGAGGCAGGTGGATCTCTGTGAATTCAAGGCCAGCCTGGTCTACCTAGTGAGCTTATGAGACTGTCTCATAAAGACAAAAACAAAAACAAAAAAAAGACTCAGTCTATGTATCTGTGTTCACTATAGAAAGCCACAGAAATTCAGACCATAGTGTTCACATAAGGATGGATATTGGGCTGATTGCACTAAAACAGGGGTTGTCCATGCTGCTTCCTCCTTGACTTCAGCTCCCTAGGGTCCCATCTGAAATGCCATCCAACAATGCAGAGTCCTGCGTAAAGCAGCCATGCATGCTCCTCCCACCCCTACCCGACCGCTGTCACTACTCCCCTTCTCCACTTCAGTTTCTCCATAGCAGTTTATAATCTTTTGGCATACTGTATGCAATATTTCATTCATGTATCTATCTGCAGTGTAAAGTACACAAAGGAACTCCTGTGCCCAGGAATGTAAACTGTTACTTGTTATATAGTAAGTCTTCAATTTTTAACAAGTAAACAATACCACAGTTTACAGTGTGCAGAAGCAGACCCATGGTACAAGATGGGTTTTATGTTGCATCCCACATGAAATCAAGCTGGATTACAAATTAGTCAGGAAAGGATGAATTATCCAATAAAGATATCATTTCCTTTTATAGTGGTCCTTTTCTTCCCCAATTTGCTTATCACTTAAATATTTATTTTAACTTATCGCCCAGTGCATGGAGAAGACACGTAGTTGTAGATAAAATGAGATAATTTTCTTCATAAAGAAAAATGGATCTCTTCCCTACATCATACCTAGAAATCAATGTCAAATGGATTAAAGATTAGAGGTGAAAGCTTAGTCTTAAGAAAAAGAATTTTTAAAGCTTTCAAGGAAGAATTTCTTTTTTAAAAATTATTCATTATTTTTATTTTATGTGTGTAAATGTATTATCTGCACATGTGTAAGTGTGCCTGTGTCATGCAGTGCCTGTGGAGGTCAGAAAGCTTCAGATTCCCCCCAGAACTGGAATTATGGACGATTGTTAGCTGCCATGTGAGTGCTGGGAGTTAAACCTGGGTCCTCTGCAAGACCAGCCAGTGATCTTAACTGCTGAGCCATCTCTCCAAATTCTCCCCTAAAAGAATTTCTTAAAGAAAGAAAAAAATAGAACTTATGAAAGAATCCTGCACCAAAATGATTAGGTCTGTTGAGGGTGGGCATGTAACCAGTAGTGAGTTCCTTGCTAGGTCTCATAAGGAGCTGGGTCGGATTCCAAGTATCACAAGGTAAAAGAAAACAGGAGTCTACTCATAATGTACGATACACAGAGGGGAAATGCAACCCATAATGGCAAAACATAATCACGAATGGCCAACAGAAGACTAGAATCTATAACATTTATTGAAAATCTTCAAGTCAAGAAAAAAAGATGAGTAACGCAGTAGGAAAGTGGGCGAAGAGTAGAGTAGACATATTAAAAATCAAAATCTTATAAACTAACGCCACAATGAAATATTATTTTTTTTATTCTTCACTTTGGCCAAAATTTTTTAAAGCTGGGAAGTCTTGGCAAGGCCGAGCAGCAGCGCTCTTGTCCATTGCTTGTGGCTGGGTAGTTGTACAATGACTTTGGAACAAATACCTTGTGACTCAGCAGTTTCATTCTTAGGTATATAACCTGCACATATGTGCAGCTGGAAAGATATACAAGGTTGGAGGAGCTTTGCTCCCAACAATAAAGTGCCGGAGGCACCGGGAAGATGGCTCAGTGGTTGAGAGCAGTGGCTGCTTTTGTAGAGGACCTGGATTCAGTTCCCAGCACTCACGTGGCGGCGAACAGGTTCCAGGGGATATGACACAGGAGCACTTACTTACATGCAGGTGATATACTCATACACATAAAAGTATTTTTTAAAAGTAAATGCTGGGGACAACACAGATGTGCATTCATTGTGGAATGGATATGAACTACGCAGGCGCCTCAGTGCAGATGGCAGACAATGCACCAGCCACCTGGAGGAATTTAAGATAACACTGAGTGATGGAAGTAAATCACTGAGGAGAGTCTATGAATCTGTTTCCATTAAGTTAAAATGCAGACACATTTGAACTGTAACTTCTCTAGAGATGCAGAGAAGTAATCAAGAGGAACAATGAATTGTTAAGAGAAAGTGAAGAAATCTAACAATACCATTGTTTCTTCTGGCTGTGGAAGTTATATAGCCATAAAGTGAAGGTTTACATATATTTTTGCAGGACACTAATGTTTTAGTTTGAGAATACTTTTTAAAAATAAACAATAAAACCCCCAAATTCTCTTCCCTTGGTAAAATTTCCTCTCATAACAATGAGGAAAAGGTTCAGAATGTGATTAGTTTAAAACATGATTTAACTTCCTTTTTTTTAATTGGTAAGGCCTCCTGCAGTGTGGCATGCCCTACATTCAACATTCACAGCTAAACTCTACAACTAGGGTGAGAAACATTTCTTCCAGGTGTAGGGCTCAATGAATTCATGCTCCTAATGTTCAGAGTCCAAAAGGACTTTGCTCTCCCTCCATGTTGTAATTGTGTGGCATTTGCTCATAAAGGAAATTGATGTGATCATGTCTGGCTTAGCAGGAAATTAAGCAGATAAGCACTCAGACCATTACACCGGAGCCTTAGTGGACCAGCAGCTCAGTGGCGTCCTCACTGCTCTGGTTTACTTTGTCCTCTTCAGATGCTGGGTTTTGTATTAGTTTCTTTCTACTAAAGACAACATTTCACTCAAGCCCAGGCTGACCTTGAGTTTTCCATCCTCCCTAATGCTGAGATTACAGGTATGCAGTACTATTGCCAGCTTTAGTGCCACTTTAATATCATAATCATAAATTATTTTAATATTTTCAAGTATTTAAAATACTGAGATAATTGTTCCAACACTTTAGTAAGGAACAAAAAATATTTTACAGAGCTTGGAATATAAACACATAAACTTTTACTGATTAGCAATTTCTAAATGACCAGGGACATGAACTGTCAAATGATAGCAGCAACAATCAAAACAATAAAACGTATGTATTAAGAACAACAAATCCTTGCCATAGGATGGGTCTTGTGGGTATATACCCAGGAGTGGTATGGCTGGGTCAGGTGGTAGGCTCATATTGAGTTTTTTAGGGTTCTCCACACCGCTTTCCACAGTGGTATGGATGCTAACACCAAATCCCCAGTTGGCAGGCAAACTGATCAATTTTATTATTATATTTCATTGTATCTGAAAGCAACTGTTCCTATGTGAATCTCTAAATGGGCTCTAGAATTGTCCTACCAATTATATTCACATATTGTAATTACCATATATGGTTGGAAGATATGTATTCATATTAAAAAAAAAAAGAATGTAAAGTTATACATCTTTTTACCTGCATACAACTTTACTGTTAAAATGTGAATCTCTAAATGTGTTTAGGAATCAACCTATAGTTTAATTTCAGAATTTGTAATTTTGACTTATGTTTGTAGTATATATATGCATATTTTGGAATAATGTAAAATAAAAAAAAATAAAAACAACAAATCCATAGCCGCAAGCAGATTCACAGTCACCAATCCTTGTAGAAGGATACACTTTTATACTTTCTCTCTTGTCTTATTTGAAAATGGAACTATAAAAAGTTTTATGGAACTTTTCAGTCCATAAAAGCATTAGAGTCATTATTGAAAAGCTGTAATGTGCAAGAAGTGTAATGTTCATGTCTTTAAGTTGTATAATAGTGCAGTGGATCATTCGTATCACAGCGGACATTAATATAAATATCAATAATTGTAATAGTCTACTATTTAGTGACTACATCTACTAATAGTGACATTTATTTCAGAATATACTTTATACAAGTTTAGGGAATTGGAACTGTTACTTGGTTGTACACAGGGGACCTGTACAAAGGTCTTTGCGATACAGAATTGTATAGTTGTGTCAGTTCCAAACAAGTTGCATTCACCTTCCTTTCCTATGGCCTGCCTGGATATGAGGTCTTGAATTAAGTAACTTTACTTTTCTGGGTCTTATTTTCCTTAACTGGTTTCTCAGAGTTTCTTCTATTCCATTATTCTATGCTAAATTCTATGTCTGTACCTTACTCTTAACTAAAGCCCAGACTATTTAGAGGTGTGACTCAACTATTTGAGGTAGGAATTGCAGTAGCATAAAACTTCAGAAGATTCTCCCTGGCTCAACTAAACTCCCATATTTATTATATATAGAGTATATACTGCACTGTGTTTAAAATATGTGAGGGAAGGACGGAGGGAGGAAGGAAAAGAGGGAGGGAGGGAGAGGTTTAGTTCAGTGGAACTACCAATGTTTATAATTTGACTAAAAGTTGTGATTTTTCACTTTGTTAAATAATTATAGCAAATTTTGCGTTTGAATTTAAAACTATCCGATTTTCCTTTGCATTTGAGGTTTTCTTTCACCATTTACCTATCCAAAGCTGTTAGCCAGCTAGCAGCCTAATGTTTTGGAAGTGGATGCTTTTAAACAGTTGGAAGAAACTGAGTAGAGAACAAATACTTCTTTTCCATATTAGCATGCATCCGCTAATTGACATGCCTTTTTCCTATGCTCTAAACAATCTTGAGCCTGTTAATTCCTCACCATGAGTCTCTTGGCTTTTTGTGAAGTAGGAATAATAACACTGGCCTGTTTGGGGAAGGAAATAGCATCTACAACCCAGAAGATCACAAATCCCAGTCATGAGCTGGTGGAAGGCTAGCCTCAACTCTCAGCGTGAGATATTTACTTGCTTGCTTCTTTAAAAGAGAAACTTCAGGAAATGAAGCAGTACCCATTAAAAATGGGTACTTTTTTTTTCCTTCCACAAATTCCAAGTTTGTTTGAGTTGTTTGATATGCTCGTCTTCTCTTCCTAATTTTCTTAAGGAATTTTGAAGGATCATTAACTGTATAGGTTACATAATGGGTAGAATAAGTTTTACAGTCAACAATTGTTCACGATCCATCAAATGAAACAATAAGAAAGGAATACGTTTAAACTTGAGAGGCAGTATTTCTGTATATAAAATTTTAAAGTGAATTGTTTATTGTTACGTGAGAGAATTTCTAACCTTAAAAGTGGAAGCTTTTAAAAGTAATATTACAAAATTATTGAAAACATATCAAACAAAATATGACAGTTCTAAAAAAATGAATCATAAAAGTAAAATGTTATTCTTTTCCTACAGTTTAAGTGACCACAATAATTAATCTTAATATTTGTTAAGGTCACTTGCTTTATGAAATATTAATCAACTAATCTGGTCATAAAATGGTGATGATCATCTGTGTGTTGTACACCATATGGCCCAATTCAGTACCAATATAGGAAATGCCACATACCTGGTAAACAATAGGACTCATATCACCCATGTCCGCAAGAGTGGATAGAAATCCAGTACTGAAAGGGCAAAGTTCTAGAATGGTACATTTTGGCCCCATGCAGATGAGGCTAATATCATTAGCCATCTATTGCAAAGGAACGAAATCTTTTCAAATTAAATTCATGATGGATTTTAATCATTTGGCTAATGTTGGTAAATGATTATGCCTCAAGCCATTAAGATAATGATCATTAGTAGCAAGAGTCTGTTTTACAATGTTTCTAATGTTCAAAACTAATCCAGAAATCAAGAGCCATTAAATCATTTCACCTGCAGCAGAATTTTAAAAGACAAGCATATTTCACATAAGTGGCATTTAAAAACAGTAGATAAGGAGACGGAAAAAAAAAATATATATATATATGTATATATATACAAAAATCAAGCTATTAACCACAGCGCCACCAAGTGACCAACCTCAAGATGCCATGTTAAACCCAAATATTAAAGAAATGAAGGAAAACAGTTCTGTGGAGTAAAACACAGCAAGAACCTCAGATTTATGTTGGTTATTGGCTTATAGTGCATCTCAGAGCTTCGAGAAGTCAACTTTTCACTGTCCAGACCTACAGAATTTATGTGATAAGTCTGGGGAATAACCCAATGAGTTGCCAGAGAGCTTGGTAATGGCAGAATTTGAAACACACTTAGAGATAAGATCATTTAAACAGCAACCATCTTTGTAAGAAAAAAATGTACATAAGTGCTATCAAAGGCTTAGGTATTTCCCAGGACATGACGTGATGTCAAGCACGATAAGTAAACTATGAACAGAAGATAAATTATAGTACAAAAATTGTTTACATCATATCTCCTGTAATTTGAAAAGTTTATCATCCTCCAAGTATCATATTTAAAGTGTATGTTACAGCAACACTAAATGATTTCTCATGTCACATCCCAGGTAAGAAATCCTGTGGGGATAGACAATATGTTGTCAAATCTAAATCAATCAGTCTATAATCTACGTATACTAGGAGATGTTAAAGAGAATCATAATTCCAGAAAAATAATTCACAAATAATCTTACCAGTAATGTTTAAGTCATTTACTTGTTCATTTATTCATCAAGTGTACCTTGGGTTTCAACCCTGTTCCAGGCAGAGTGCTGAATTCTAAGGACAATAATCTATCATAGGCCAGGAGTGGTGATGCACACCTTTGATCCCAGCAGAGGCAGGCAGATCTCTGAGAGTTCAAGGCCACCCTGGTCTACAGAGTGAGTTCCAGGACAGCTGGGACTACAGGGAGACCCTCTCTCAAAAGACCAAAAAAAAAAAGTCTATTGTGGGAACTCACATTAAGAGAGTGAGCTCAGTCCTAGTCCTGTATGATGGAAGAATACAGACTGAAAAAGGATGAAAATTTAAGTGATTTTTAAGCAGTATGTATAGACCATTTCCATCTATAGACTAATGTATCTGACTCCACCCTTATGAGCTGTCCCTGAAATACTGTTTTCATTCTTGAGAACAAGCATCATGAAACAAAATCAACCAACCAACAAAAATGACTAAGGGACTGACGTGCTTCGATGACTAATGGAGAAAGTTAAGAGGAGTTAAATTTAAGCCATCTGATTATATGAATTTGCCAAACTTGGTCTAAAATTAGACATTGGACAAAGGGGTTTGTAATGTTTGGCAGTGATGAAAGATATAACTAGGGAAGTGAACAGTAAGATGGAATTAAGTAGAGGAAAATTTAGATAGTATCAGAAAAAAAAAACCTTCCTGTCAGAGAAAAATCATTAGATTAATATAATCACTATCAGGAAATGTTGGGAGTTCTATTTATTGGTCCCCAAACAGGAGATCTGAAGTGTGCACTCAGTAGCTTCATACAGGAATGGGCTGATTGTGCCTGTCAGTCTCTCTGCAAGGTGATCCACAGCACTCTGCAGATGCAAAAAGAGGAATGGAAATCCATCAAGTGGGGCCCAAGGAAAAGAAGTGTGTTCACATGGGATGTGGGATGAGTTCTGAGAGTTTCCAAAATATAACCTTCAGTTAAACCATGGTTCCCCCTTCCCTTGGTGCTTCTCTCCATTGGACTGAATTAGGGGTTGAATAAACCCGTACTCTGTTTTCTTGAACAGAGAATTAGATCTCAGTCCTGTATGCCACTAACTAAAAAATAATTGAAGAGATATTGCTTATAACATAAAGAACGTTAACATTTGCCATGGATAGCAATCCAAATTCTTGATTCTCTCTTTCCTGTGCTGAAATAAGGAAAATACTCAGAAAATTTCATTGGCCCAGGTCAGTCCAGTCTGAGTTCCATTGACTTATCTGCAGCCTCCTCACATCCCATGACATGCCCTCTAAGAAATGCTTTCTGATCTTAAAAGGCCAGCGAGTTTGTGCTGGCCTCTGTTCTGATCATATCTGAGAGGGCTGGTCACTAATAATCTACTATTTGCTTTATACTAAAGGGCAGGAAACAAAAGGCTTTGTCGTTTCTGGAGCTGCCCTTTGGGTTCTGTGACTGGACGCCTCACTTGGCTTCCACCCCTAGTTGGATATGGAGTCTACTTGTGTTACCATCATAATTTCTGCCTTTTGCTTGGTCCTTGACTCTTGCAGTTGGTTATTTGATTTCTGACTTTAATCATCTGCTTATTCCTATATGCACAACTATATGGCTCCTTTCTTCTAGATCTCAGCTCTGACCTTTGTGTTAATTCGCAAAGCTTTGAGCTTTATACTACTAATCTTTGCTTAGGAAGACACTAAGGACAAGAAAGATCAGATGTTTCTGACTTAATTAGCTGGTAACAGAAGCACTTTCTAGTTTCTGGACCTTTATTTTTGTCATTTTGAGCCAGGGTCTCTTTGTAGTCCTGGCTGGCCTGGAACTCCCTATGTAGACTAGGTTGGCTTGGAACTCACACACATCTGCCTACCTCTGCCTCCCAAGTATTGGGATTAAAAGCGTGCCCCACCATGCTCAGCAGTTCTCAGACCTTTATAAATATTTTATTTAATGTCTATGAGTGTTATGCCTGTATGTGTTAAGTGCAACAGTGTTGTGGATTGTCCACAGAGGTCAGAAGAAAGCTTTGTATCCCGCTGGAACTGGTATTACAGTCAGTTGTTGGCTGCTATGTGGGTGCTGGGATGCAAACCTGGGGCCTCTGCAAGAGCAGTCAGTGCTCTCAAGTGCTGACCCATCTCTCTAGCCCTAGTTTTCAGATCTTTGTTTAAGAATTTGTCAAATATCCCAGGCATGTCACTCAGGAGGCAGAAGCAGGCAAATCTTGGTGAAATCCAGGCCAGCTTGATCCTATAGCAAGTTCTAGACCAGCTGTGGCTACAAGGAGACCTTGTCTCCAAATAAATAATAAAATGAAATAAATAAAATAAAATGTTGGAATCTGAGCATGGACATGGGAACTTGGGTAAGAAACCTCATCCCCAGCTGAGCAGCTATTAGCAACAGATGGAGCTGAGAGGGAGAGAGTCAGTCTCCTGTAAGGATGACACTCTTGGTAGACTGGTCAGGCTCCAGTGGATGAATCCACACAGGAGGGTATTTGGGGACACAAAATTGGATTTTATAGTCCTTATCAATTAATCAATCTATCAATCAATCTATCAATATATCTATTTTCTAATAGAGTGTATGAAATTGGGCAGAGGGTAGTAAGAGGGGTTGCAGTTAGGGGAGGGGATCTAAAGAAGATCAAAGCATATTTTATGAAATGTGTAAAAATTCAATAAAAAAGAATAATTTGTCATGTAAAAATATACCCACTTTATTTTGTCATTTATATATAAATCAGTCATTTTAATAATAGCAAAAGCTCTGCTGTATAAGAGCTTATAGTTTAAATGATCATTTGAGCCATGAATTGTTAATTATCACTAATCACTAGCGGAGAAAATAACTTTTTGCTTCTTATGCCTTATTTGTGTTTTCAAAGAATCAAAGAACCATGATTGTTTTGTTTGTTTTAGTATGAGTGGTTAGAAATATGTTTTCTAGAATAATCATCTAACTGATGCATCCATGGTTTACCAAAGTATTATTTACTATAACTTATTATGTGTACTCTATAATTTTCTTGCACAACTAAATTATTGTTATTTCTTTTTAAGTACAATTGGCATCCATATTTTTCCTCTACCATAATTTAGAAATTTTGATCAACAGACAGGTAAATAGATGGTCTTTCAAACAAGGTATAATTAAAGAACCCAGCACTTACACATGTTAGGGAATAGATTGCCTTAAAATACACCTATGCATGTGTCTCAAATGGACCCATATAGCTTCAGTAGTAGCTGAAAATTCTCATAACAAATTACAGTTCTAGCCCATGGTACAGTATAAGTAGTCAAGCTCTAATTCTTGCTAATACTATGTTGCAAATTAAAAAAAAATTCTGATAATCAAAATAGCAATCATTATTATTCTATTCACAGCTGTTCCAAAGAATAAATTGACACTGACAGCATTTACATGACTGGCTACATTCTTTCAAGCAATCTGCCTTGATTGCCAGAGCATGTGACTGGATGATGAAGATGGTATTATGACTCCTTTGTCTGTACATTCTGTCCTCTGTTATTTCTAGTTTGTATGATGGGCTTCTTTGCCATAGGAGTTTGAGAATCTACCTAATCAAACAATTCACACCTACTACATACCATAGCTCAGTCAATATTAATCACTCGGCATATTATGATGCTAAATGTTTAAAAAATGAAGTACTCAGAAGTCTCTTGTTCTCAGTAAGTTGATCAGTTGTAAGTCTCTGTGTTAATCTTCATCTGCTGTAAGAAGAACCATCTTTGGCGAGATGGTTCCACTAATCTTGGATATAACAAGAAATTATAGGAATCATTTTAATACCTTGTCTATTTGGCAGAATAATAGTAGAAGGTTCTCCCTGTCTAGGCGCAGGCTCTTGGCCCTGATAATAGTGTTGGGTATGGATTGTACCTTGTGAAGCAGGCCTTAAGACCAATCAGAAAATGGTTGGTTACTCATAATATTTGTGCCCAGCCCTAAGTGGGACATCTATATAATACCTTCACTACCCAAGATTTAGGGATTATTGTATAAGGGGTGTGTGTGAAAAGACTGTAAAAACCAGAGCTAGTAGATGAAAACAAAGAAACTGCATGGTCTAGACACAACAGGGTGGTTGTGACAGCATACACAAGACCTGCACAAACCCAAGATCCATTGGGAGTCAATAGCTGCTGGGAGTTTTCCTTCCTGATGTGCTGGTAGGTCACCTGGTAGGGTGACCAGACTCCAAGGGCCAGATTCACACCCAAGAGCATTTTGGAAGCACAGATTAGACTCAGTAGGCCTTTAAAAAAAGACAAATGATAATAGAGAAATAAAGTTGCTGAGATGGTGAGGTAAGGGGGAGGGGACTGAACAAGAAAACAGAAACAACTGGGAATCTCTAGAAATCAAAGGATTTTTTAAATGTCAGATACTAAATCTGAATCTTAGACATTTTAGGAATTGGGATTTAATTATATCTAGTTTCATTAATGATACCAGATTAAGTTATATAAAATTGCCATTTTATTGCTTTAAAAGGTCAAATGTGGGGCTGGAAAGATGGCTCAGTGGTTAAGAGCACCGACTGCTCTTGCAGAGGACCTGGTTCGATTCCCAGCACCCACATGGCGGCTAAGAACCAGTTCTAGGGGAATCCGATGCCCTCTTCTGACCTCTGTGGCATTGCACCACATGGGTGCACCAACCTACATGCAGACAGTATACTCATACACATAAAAAATAAAAAAATAAAAAGACCAAATGTTGGCAGCTTCAAAAAGTTTGACTACATAAAATCAGAATGTAATAAGAAATTTCATTAACCACAGCTATCTGCTGAGCATTCTATTAAACACATATTTTCATTATATATTGGGTCTTTACATAATCTTGCGAGGTAGGTCATACTGTTCTTCCTATTTATGCAGGAGAAAATGATGTAATTTCACAAACTAGTCATGGCGTTTCAATTCTGGTTTAAACCCATACTTCTTTCACTTTTCCATGCTTTCTTAAGATGGCTTTGGAGGCAGGCTCTCTTTCACTCTACCTAGTGCATGAATATTAAAACATCTGTAAAATTTCAGGACATGCAGCGTTGAACCACCTTGGGAATGCTCATTACCCTTAGTCTAGGTTTAACATTTTCTATAGCTTTGCTATAAACCTTTTCTCTTTTGATTTCCTTGTCATTTCTCTACCCAGTTTTTGAACTCTGGGGCCACCCAGAACAAATATAATGACTCACTCAGGTGACCGACTCCCCAAGAAAGGGAAGTAACTATTGTCTTTCTTCAGCGTCATTAATTCTTAACATTCCTGTATCACAGGAATTGTTGATCATCGAAATGTGCTTTGTTGTATAATAAAAAGCATGGCAAGGATGTTCCTTTGCTAACTGTAGAATAAGATTTTCTGGATGTAAATATCCAATGAGAAAGCTATCATGAAAGCAAGAACTGGATTTGTATTTATATTAAAAATCAGAATAAAAGCAATGTGCATGCAAATAATATATTTCTGAATGCCAGTAAAGTTTCTATGTTGGAAAGGATCCTTATTTTACCTGCTCTTTTATTAGAGCATGGGATTATAGTTGTTGAGGAATCAAATAATCTTGGCACTTGGGAGACAGGGGCAGGCGGAACTCTGTGAGACTGAGGTTAGCCTGATCTCCATAGTGAGTTCCAAGCCAGGTGGGGCTATAAGAAGACCCTATCTCAAAAATACCCAAAGAAAACCCCAAGCCCCCTGAGAAATGCATAACTTATATGCTATATATAGTACAAGCAATACCATTTTGAAAAGGTTTCTCATAATTAGGTATAGACCCTGGGCTGGTGGGGTCATTTAGTTCAGGACTAGAATAAGACATTGGTCAATGAAACTGGCCAGTGTGGTGGTTGATACATCAGATTGGCTTGATTGAGAAATGCCAAGGATATTAATAAAATATATCGTTTGGTATTTTTGTGAATATATTGCCAGGAAAAGTTAGTTTACAAAGGTTTTGATCTAATAAATGGTTCAATCCATCAATTGATAAACATTTAAACAAGAAGGAGGTGATGAAATCGTGCAATGGAGCTTAGATGAGGAAGCTAGGTCACCTGCAGGGTCATGTCCTCTGGGCCTGTATCTTGCCCTGTCCCTTCTTGTTACTGCTGCCCCATACTCTCTTTTCTTCATGATGTGAACTATTCTGCTCTCTGCTATGAGGCAAATGGCCTTCTCCATATGTTCCAACTTCTGTGATGTTCTGACTCACCACAGTCCTAAAAACACAGAGCCAGGTGACCATGGACTGAATCTTCCAAAACTGTGAGCTAAAACATCCTGCCTCTAGTGATACAACTAATTTAGAAAGTGTTTGCATTGGAAACACTTTCAAGAGTGGCTTTGAAAGACAGTGAAAAGAAAAAATAGACAAAGTTAAGAACAATGCATCTGATTACCCTTGGATGTAAAAGAAGTAGGTCAACATGAGACTATATAAAAATTCTTTTACAGGTGCCAATTGTTAGGGGCTTGGAAAGTAAAGTACAGGAATAGTAGATGCAAGGAGGTCTGAGAAAATGTGTGGGAGGCACGAGGGAGTAATGAAGTGTGAAGGTTTTGTATTGCATGTGAAAAGCCCCTCCTAATCATGACACTGAGCCCCTGTCATGGCACTATGCCTTGATGAGAGTAACTGGCCATGAAAGACACTGGGCTCGTTCTATCATGGGAAGACCAATTGTTCACTAGCTTGGGGATACTACCTATATCAGGTAGAGGTTTGCCTTTTCTTTTCACAGAGTCTTGGTTAGTTCTTCCATTTAGGAACTTATGGGTAGCGTAAGTCCTAGAAAATATAACTTCTACCCAGAGGTAGCACTTTATAGCAAGAGATATAGGACTGGACCCTTATCGATGGCAGCCACTGATCTTATCATGTGCCACAGCATCCAGGAGACTAGACCCATGACCATGGGAGCCATTGAGCTTATATGCACACCATACAGAAGCAGCAACCTCAGAGAGTGCTGGGATAGCCTTCTGTTTTTGTTTTTGTTTTGGTCTTTTTGAGACAGGGTCTCCCTGTGGCACCAGCTGTCCTGGAACTCACTCTGTAGACCAGGCTGGCCTTGAACTCACAAAGATCCTCCTGCCTCTGCCTCCTGAGTGCTAGGATTAAAGGCGTGCGCCACCACGCCCGGCTAGGGATAGCCTTCTAAAGGCATTATTGATGCTTGAGATTAGCATCCTTTCAACTAGCAGGTACCATCCTTCAGTAAGTAAGCCTAGTGTCAGGCTCCTCAGTGGGTCTGAATCATTCCCAGATCTGGAACCAAGAACAAAAGTAGAATTGGTCCCACTTGCCATCCCATGGAACGTTAAGGAATTTTGTGCTTTCCACAGCTATGACCACTATCAGGCTAGAAATACTGGAAGGGAGCATTCTTTTCAGAAGGCAGGGTCTCAGGAAACTATTATTTGTGACTTTTCCCAGCAGACTTTAGAGATTTTTTTAGATATTCATAGATCAGCAGGACAAAAAGAATATGACCATATTGGCAGGAAAGTTTCCCTCGATCAACAGAGGAAACAGGGCTGTTCATACACAGTAAGGTCAGGAAGAAATATGTGTGGCTCAGTTGATTCACTTAGTCCTTCCCAAGCTTAGGAATAAAGTTTCAGATAGCACAACCAAGTATGGTACAAAGGCGGGCTCAGGGGCTTGGGCAACCTACCAGTGGGGTGGATACATTGTAAACATGTATGAAATGTTCACAAAATAAATAAAAATATTATTAAAGTACCTTCCAGACAGCTTTTTTCATTGATTTTTCTCATATAGATTCTACCATGAGTCCAGCATTGTGATGAGGCTGCAGTCTTCTCAACCAACTTTTCAGTTTGATGCCTTGACCTACATGCTTTTGCTGGCTTGTCCTTTAAGTCTCTAAAATAAAAATGTAAGGAGGGAGAGAAGGCTCAGAGATTAAGAGCACTGGACGATGCTATTGCAGAGATCGGGTTCAGTTCCCTTCCTACTGCCCACATGACAGCTAATAACTGCCCTTAACTCTACTTCCTGGGGAACCTGATGCCCTATTCTGGCTACTGTGTGTGTACTTACATACACGAAGGCAAAACTGTTGGGGGCCCACCTAGGTTTGTGGCAGGGCCTACTTAATCCCAGGACGAACCATGTGGAAAACACATGCAGGAAAGCACTCCACATGGATGCATGTTGAGGTCCAAATGCAGAGAGAGAGTTTATTGCAAAATGTCTGGTTATATATTGATCATGACTCAAATCTCAGGGCTGAATCCTAAACCTTTTCATCACTATACCCAGAGAGGTCCCATTGGCTTAGAATGCAACCCATCTTAACTAAGTTTTCCCACATCTCACCCTTTTAATTTAATTTTATTTTTTTTTATTTTTCTGAGAGGTAGGAGCCCATGGGCGAGGCTAACAACCCAAAGGAACTGGAGTTTTGAACAGCCAACTGCTCAAGCCTGTTTTGAGTGCCAGGCAGTGGGGGGCAGATCAGACCTGAAACTTTATTTTCACAGTAAGGCCAATTAATATCCAAAAATCCCAACCATGAAGTAAGCTAATTATCAAGCATAAGCAATTAATGTAAGTAACATTCATGTAAAACCAATTAGCAAGTGTCTATGCCCAAATTTTGAAACAACCCAAGGTTCCCATAGTCCAACTAGAGAAGCTTGTATGCACAAGCATGTTGATCAAATAAGAGTCCAGTCTGTATTGCTGTAGTTTCACGATTAACCCCAATCTCTTCGCAGCCCTTACATTCTACCATGCCTCTTCTTCTGCAAGTTGTTCCCTAGGCTTTGGGAAAGGGGCATGAGTGGGTGAGAAGCAAAGCAGTCTATTTTCTCTGGAGATGTCATTTTGGACTTTAGTCTGTTCAGGTTGTTTCCCTTCATGGGTTGACAGCTTATCTAGGGGTACCTTTTTAATCCTACTAACAAAGCACAAGCAATTAGATGTACAGGCACTTAAACAGTACTAATTATTATGGCAAGCTAAGCTGTGAGCATAGACACAGATGTTTGGATGGTATGCTAATCCACAAACCATTGCTTTTCTGTAAAAGATGACAAGTTCTTACTGTGGCTTATATCATCTCCTAACTGCTAGAGGACATAAGCTTGTGTCATCAGCCATGAATTATTCCTCCAAGGAGAGAGCTAATAGCCAATTAGATTTGGGATATATATATTATAGACACATGGCTGCCACTGTTGCACAGTATCTCCAGGCAGTTGAGGTGTAGCTGATACTGACAGAGAAGTCTTGCTTGACTCAAGGCGACCAATATTTTGCTTCATTGCTTTAGTGGCCTTTGGTAACACTCTCTGGCATTTCAGAGGCCAACTGTACATTAGCAAGTGATGTCTCAAAACACTTTTTCATGCTTACACCAGGTCTTTGACAACAGGGACTTACCGCCTTTCTCCTTGCAGATATCCCACTTACAGGCAAAAGGCCTTAATCATTTTGGGGGGCTTAAATCCCCTACCCAACATCTCCTAGGCAGAATAATCCATTGCTGATATCAGAGCTCTCCTGTATTAATATATTTTGCTTAATTACACAGCTTATAAAGACTTTACTATTGTATTTGGCTCTAAATAGAGAATTATCCTTTCATAGTTCCTATATCTATCAGTCAATTAAAGAAGGTAGTTATACCTGTTTTATAAGAAATTACCACTATAACAGTTGGCTCTAATTTACAGTTAGGAAATGACTTCATTACCATCATGCTTTTCTTTTTCCTATAAAGGGGAGAGGTAGGAAGGTTTCTCAGCATCTGGAAGGTAAACTTCATTAGGGCACATTATAAACAGTTATCCCAAATAGAATTCAGAGAGATGCTCAGTGTCTGTGACTCAGGCAGAGTCAGGTTCCTCTTTAATGTTCAGATGGGTCAGCCTCTCTGCTGGCATTTCCCAGTCCATCCTGCACAGCCAAAAGTAGTACATTTTCAGGCATTTAGGTTGGTGTTTTTACCTGTGGGGACATACAAATCTCCTCCCATTGTTAGTTTCAAGATCTCAAAATTGAAAATTTATCAAAAGGTTTGGAATACAGAATTTTCCATTTGTATCCCAGAAGGAAAATTATACCACTTCTCTCTTTTTGTTTTTTAAATTTTTATGTTTTGACCTATAGATTCCTAAGTTGTAATACACATACTTATAAACAGGCACCAAGGTGTAAGTTTTCATCAAATTCACCCAAACTGTTTTTCATTGACTGTATGCTACTTATTAGGGAAGTAAACTTAAACTTAATTCCTTTAAATTATCCTACAAGTAAAAGAAAGAGTTACTGTATAACACAGAAAAATATAGAGACCATTTGTGTAGATTAACCCCAAAGTTATTGTTGGAAATTCAATACAAATTATAAACAATTAACATTTTATATTCCCAATTAGTTTAAATGTATTACCATTTTCACCAAAACCCTCAACCAAATTTAACTAATACAGACATTTTTACTAAGTATTTTACTAAGTCTACTGATATCCTATAATATGTAGACAAAGCTTGGGCAAAGTTGAATAAATGCCAAATAAATTTTATCCACCATACACTTCATTCTTTAAAACTATATGGCTAGACTATGACTTCAGAGAAATTAAGTCCATTAACTTATATGGTTTATTTTGTATTTCTGTATAAATCTCTACTGAAATACCTCTCTATATAAATATATGTTATTTTCAAGTATACCATTTTAAACTGCAAACCTTACAAAGTAGATTTTAATAATTATCTTTCTCCAAGCTCTTGGTCTTCTCCAGGCCTGGCATGAAAACCCATTTTAAAGATTTTCCAATATCTAGCTATTAATAAAATTTTCTTTTACAGTTCTTATACCCATTAGTTAATTAAAGACTGGCTAGATATGCCCCATGAGAAGTTGTTATCATCATTACCATCTTGATTTTTTGTTTTTTTGTTTTTGTTTTTGTGGGAGCTTTTAGGAAGCTTCCTTTGTCACGAGCAGGTGCAGCACAGTCCTGCTAAGGGAAGGGGGACACAGCACCCACTTTGTGGACACTGTGGGGAACTGACCCCTAGGCGCAAAGGTCAGTTGGTTACTCCTGTAACCCGACCGGTGAGGTAACTTCCTACTCACATCCTTAGCCTGGGACAATGAGACACGTTTCCCACTCTTGGCCGTGACTTTCCACCTGCCCAAAGCCAGGACAGGAATGTCACACCAGCTACCCAGGTTGGTGGTCCAGAAAGGGAGCCTTTTTCCAGCCAACTGGTCACCCAAATAAAATGCAGTCCTGAACACCAGCTACCCACTGGCCATGTAAACGAAATGCAGGCTTGTCTTAGCCTGTATGTGTGCAATTAAAAAAAAAATGGTGGCTGCGAATTCCGCAGTGATGTTAATGGGAATTCACATTTGTTTTTATTTTCTAAATTTTTAAATTTTTATATTTTTTATTCCCAAAGACCCAAAAACTTATTAACATTTTAATACACTGAAAACCTGGTTGCATCTTTGTTTTAGATGTTGAAAGGGTGTAACCAGTAGGTGGCAGTGTAGATCCATTACTTTAAAATTTTTAATAGATAACCCATAACCTTTGTTGAAATTGAATTATGTTTTGGGTATTTAATATAAATTTGCATCTTGAGAAGGAAGGGCCACATTCTAACTCAGAGGCAATGTTTTTACTGGTATTATAGCTATTAACATTAAAATATACTTAGAACACAAGTACACACATCCATCCATATACACGTGTACATGCACATACATACATACATACATACATGAATACATACATACATACGAAAGATTTGTTAGGTTGACCTGCAAGAGAGGAAAGCCATATTATTGTTTGATGTTCAATGGAAAACATGAAATTTTTATAATTTGCCATAGGGTTATTTTACATAATTAGAATAAATGTCCTAGTAACTCATAAAACAGCTGAGATCCATATGCCACCTCTTAGTCCCATTCCCAGCCATTTGCCTTCAATGAGCTATCCCTAAAGTCTACTCCTATTCTTTCCCTATCCTGTCCCTTCTGGTTAATTACTCCTAAGCTGTCCCTCTGCTAAGCCTAACTGTTCCTATGCTATTTACAAATCTAAAGATTGAGGATTCCCAAAAGTAGACAGGCCAAAGTTGTTTGTAGTCTTGGACCAATCCATCTTGTCTTATTATTAAGGACTTTGGAAGAATAATAATTATTCATAATCACAACAATTATAACCATTATTAATTATTATTAATTATCAATAATTATTAATCATTATTAGTCACAACAGTAATTAATAATTATTATGAATAATAATTGTCAATAATAATAGTCAACAATGAACAATTTATCATTAGACTGAATTTTATCACTTATTAATAATTATATTCAATAACAATAACTATAACTATTAATAACAATTACCAACAATAATTAACAATTTATCATTAAACTGAATAATATTCATACTATAAACCCAATTAAAAATTGTTAACACTAAGGGGTATAGTTGAATCTATTTTTATTTACAGTCAGTTCCTAATTAGATTTAAACCTGTAGGATTATAATAAATTAAAAGCAGGAACTTGCATTCACTCACACATACACACAGCTTGAAGATGGGCTTACAGAAACATAAAACAGTTTTATTCAAAAAATTTCTCATTTAAATCGAACCAAAATATCAATTCATGTTTTTATTAATGGTCCCTAAAAAACACAATTTATCAGAGGAAGTTTGTTTTGTTAGAACTCCAGGGCCTGTAAATTCTCCTAGAAATCAAATCCAACTATTTTGTTTCCAAAATGCTGAAATCAAAAGATTGTTATTGAAAATCAAAATTTAAAGGGCATGATTTAGATACCATGTGCTTGGTCCGCAGCTGGTGAGCATGCACAGCAGGCAGGCTGATGGCACCAGAACTCAAACCACGTGTGATCAAGAATTCTGTGAGAAGAGATCTTTAAGGTGAAACACATTTAAGAAGAGCAAGATAAAATTAAATCAACCAATTAATTTTAACTGTGCACATATATTTACTCAAAAGATACCTAGGGTACCCGGGGGTTAAGTAAAAATATTACACTTTAAGTCAAGCATGCTGAAATGGATTTGAATTACTGCTAGCTGAATCCCAATCTTAGATCTATAAATAGCTGGCAGGTTTTAGGTAAGAAGTTAGATTTAGAAATAGTTATAGGGGCTGGAGAGATGGCCTAGCGGTTAAGAGCGCCGACCGCTCTTACAGAGGACCGGGTTCGATCCCCAGCACCCACATGGTGGCCGAGAACCATCTGAAACTCCAATCCAGGAGAACTCCGGTTCCAGGGGAATTCGACATCCTCTTCTGACCTCCGCAGCATTGCACGACACAGGTGCACAGACCTACATGCAGACAGTACATTCATACACATAAAGAAATAAATAAAATTTAAAAATAAAAAAAAGAAATAGTTACAAAAGAAACCCACAAGAAAACAAGAGAGCAATAAAAGGCAAAATTTAAGAAAAAGGTATAAAGTGGCCAAGGTTTAAAATTATCTGGAAAAAACTGCCATTATTCAGGGTGGTTCCCTTGAAAGGCCTTAATTTGCAACAGAAAGAAGTGGGCTCAGGTCTAGGAGAGCTACCTGGAGAAAATTTACATATGAACAAGTTAAGGTTGGAGGCGAACAGGTTAAGGTTCCTCACAGTAGGAGATGGAGTCTTTCTTTGGGGGGAAGACCTGTAGAATTATGAAAAATGGTTTCAAGGCCAAACATGGTCGCTAAGCCTTGATATTAAATTCAGCCTTGAGGTCACTGGCTTTTATAGCCTGGAGGAGTTACCATGCTAGGAGACACACGCCTGGAAGGCATTGGGTGCTCCCTCTGAGCCAAATTAGAACCAGGCTGCCTTCCTCCATGTGTACAAAGCCACATGTTCTCAGACCACTGTCCCATCCATGGAAAGCAGCAGGAAAGATGGCTCCACCACAACAGATAGACCTCAGGAGAGAGAAAACAAAGAGAAGAAAAAGGCAAGATTTAGGGGTACACATACCTAATTTGTTAAGGTTTCCTCCTGCCCCATGTATGGGTGCCATTTGTTGGGGGTTCACCGAGGTTTGAGGCAGGGCCCACTTAATCCCAGGATGAACCATGTGGAAAACACGTGTAGGAAAGCACTCCACGTGGATGCATGCAGAGAGAGAGAGTTTATTGCAAAATGTCCGGTTATATATTGATCATGACTCAAATCTCAGGGCCGAATCCTAAACCTTTTCGTCACTACACTCCACCCCATGGGTGTGGCCAGGGAGGTCCCATTGGCTCAGAATGCAACCCATCTTAACTAAGTTTTCCCACACAAAACACTCGTGCACATAAAATTAAAATTAATTAATTCAAATAAAAATGTATGAAGGTAGAACAGACTATTCAAATGCTCATTCTGACAGTTTTCTGAAAACTTAGGCCAGTTTTTTTGGCGCGAGAGTCAGTGTCAACACATCTGAATAGAAGTGATAACGTCTCTCACAGGCAGATGCTCTAAATTGTAAATAAAATACTAATTCTAAGTTGTAAAAAGGGCACTCAAATATTAGTTATCAATATTTGTTACTTTCTTTTCCCATTCAAACAGTTCCTACAAACATTTACTATACAAGCTTTCCTCCTAGTTTGACAGTTTGCTCTGTTTTTTATTTCCCATTCAGTATAACCAGATTCAATTTTCATCCTAGATATGATTATAAACATGACTCTGCATACTTATCTGGCAACCTCCAAAACTGCTTCACAGTTCTCATTTGTTTTCTGTATCTGAATTAATGTTTTCTCTCATGTTTGACGTCTTCCCAAGGGAAAAAAATCTCAGAAACAAATAATTATTTTTGACATATCTACACCAGTAACCTGGACAATTAAGAACATAATTATTCATTATAAGGAATTATTAAGGTAAAAATGTTTGCTGGGGCTCCTTCCCAGGCCTCTCCCTGTGAGGCCCTACCCATGACAGGTTTATACTTTCCACACAGAGATAGCGGGCTTTGCTATGTCTTGCTTTGTCTGGTTATTTATGAGAGCAAATGACCTGGGGGACTCTGAGTAGTTCACCTTTGCTCTTTTCCTTTCTGTCAAAGGAAAGCTGGTATTTTTTTTTTTTTAAGTGCTCTATCAGTGTGGCTATCAAATAGGAAATACCCATGATAGATGCATAAGAGAAGAGGTTGTGGGCTTCATGATTCTAAAACATACTTGAGCTCACCTAAGCTAACAGATACACTTCTAAAAGCACAATGTCTTCCTGCACGGTTCAGTGGCAGTGCATATCGGTTTGAAGTTAGAGGTGAAAGGAAGATTATCTGCCTTTATCTTCCATGTTGTTACTAGAGTTTTTGGTGATTAAGCTTGAGCTTTTGGAAATCAAATTAAAATCATATCCATTGCACTCTGACATGCACATCCTCTCAAGTAACGAACCACAAAGCTGTTGCTGAATATTGGGAGGGAAATGAAATGAAAACATTAGGGGGGAAAATGAAAATCTTAAAATAGTTTCGGTTTGTCAGTGAAGCACACAGTAGTATACAGTGAGAAGAGAAAGCAGAGTGAATTCAAATCAATGTGAGATTATATTTATTGTGAACAATTTATCTTTCATTAAGACCCTAGGGATTGTTATTCTACTACTGTAGACACACTGAACAGAAATGTCAAACCAGTATTATTCCATTTTGCTTGACTTTTTTTGTTGTTTGTTTTTTAAGGCAGTAAATGTCTTTATCTCAACGTCTAAAGATTCTCAAAAGAATAAACATATACTCATAATTTTTATAAATGTTTTTCACTTTCCTTTTAAGACAAAATTCGTTTACTGAGTTTAGAATGTTTTAATACATCATAGAGATTATCATAGATTTTATCAATCATTGTAACTTTGATATATAATATTTGTGAAATTTAGACATTTGTTATTTGACAAGTATCAAATAAACTAGCATCTGAGTATTCAAAATTAAAACAATCCAACTTTTTTCAAAAACCCTAACAATTTGTGGCTGAGATTATAGTGGCTCTCATGGGTTCACTCATATTGAGGGGGTTCCAAGTCCAATTAGATAGTCATTGACCATCCCCCAGACAACAGTGCTTCTACTGCTCCAATAGAGGTGGTTTGCTGGGCAGCTCACCATGGTTGTTAGAGTTTGGTGTTGGGTTGTACCACTGACTGACCCTCTCTCCTAGCAGTGTATACATTGTCTAGCATTATGAGCACTTAACTTCAGATAGAAAAGTTGCAGGTCAGTTCCTGTTCCATTAATCTAAGTCCCATCCCTGAAGCATGTCCCATTCTAGACAGTAGAGCCTCATCCTCTTTCTGGTAGATAAATAAGAGCTTTGGAGACAGCCTGCTTTGTTTTCAGAATCACTTGGATTGCTCTCTCCAACCATTCAAAGGGAGGTATCCTCTGTTTTGCAGTGTGTCCCCTGCCACACAGCTATCAGGTTGCACAATCCGTGCACAAATGTTCAGTGAATTTCTCATGGGGTCTTGGGGGAATCACATTATATTCTGGGCTTCCCGGTCTCTCAAGCTCCAATCATTTCTATTCTTTCTTCTTCCCTTACCACCCCCTCCTCCCTTTCCAACCCCAGCATTCCCATCATCCCCACCCTGTCACTCTCCTGACCTCCCCCACCTCCCATCATACCCTCCTTTTAACTCCTCCCCTCCCAACTGAACACCCCTACCCTCTCGACCTCCCAGCTAGTAACATCTGTTCCTTACTTTCCCCCTGTTTCAGGGTTTTTCTTTTCCTTTACCTCCATGTATCTTTCCAATTTCTTGGCTCCTGTTGTTATATCAGGATATATACTCACATAAGGGGATTGGTGCTACAATCCACAAATGAGGGAGAATATACATCTCCTGATTTTCTGTCATTGTGTTACTTCACTCACAATAACATTCTCTAGTTCCATCCATTTACCTGCAAATTTTGTCTTTTCTTACTGCTGAGTAGTACTCCATTGTATAGACGTACTTACCACATTTTCATTATCCATTCAGTGGTTGTGGGACATTTAGGTTGTTTCCATTTCTTCACTATTGTGAAGAAAGTAGCAAAAACATGGATGTACAGGTACATTTACAGTATGATGAGTCTTTTGGGTATATGCCAAAGAGTGATATAACCGGGTCGTATGGTAGGTTCATTTTTATTCTTTTGATAGCTCCCCACACTGTCTTCCATAGTGGCTGCACTAGTCTGCATTCCCACCAACAGTGAATGAGTGTTCCCCTTTCTCCTCACCCTCACCAGCATCTTGAGCCCTTGGTTTTCCTGGTCTTAGCCAGTCTGATTGGGGTAAGGTAGAATCTTTTTTTTCTTTTTATTGTTATTAAACTTTTTCCATACATCATAAATAATTTCTCAATCCAGTTTAGAGTCATTTCCCTTTCCATGCCCCCCCACCCCACCTGAGTTCATGCACTCTGCCATATATGTCTTGCATCTTTTTCTGAGTCTTTCCAGAGATTTTTTATTTTTTTTCAAAGAGGCTTATTATTTTGGGGAGAACTTCACTGTTTCAGTTTCTTTTTTTCTAGCTCTTTTGTTGTTGTTGTTCTCTCCAACTTGTATTGCATATATATACACACACACATATATATACATACATATATATATATGTATATATATATACACATATCACATGAATTGGAGGATTTTCTTTTCTTTTTTAAGTGGTTTTTATGTACATTTCTCAAATTGCTAAGGATATTGAGCATTTTTAAGGCATTTCTTACCCATTTTTATTTCTTCATTTGAGAAGTCTCTGTTCATATCTGTAGCCCATCTTTTTATTGGTTCTGCTATTTTCTTGCTAGTTTGTTTTTTTGAGTTCTTTGTATATTCCGGATATTAATCCTCTGTCAGATGTGTAGCTGGTACAGATTTTCTCCCACTCAATGGGTTTCCTCTTCACTTCCTTGGCTGTTTCTTTTGCTGTACAGAAGCTTTGTAGCTTAATGAGGTCCCACTTATTGATTATTACCCTTAATGCTTGAGCACCTAATGTCCCATTAACAGAGCCCCTCCCTACATCTTGGAGGGTACTGTCTATGTGTTCTAGTAGTTTTAGAGTTTTAGATTTTATACTGAAATCTTTGATCCACATGGAGTTGAATTTTGCACAGGGAGAAAGATAAGGGTCCAATTTCCTTCTTTTACACGTGGTGATCCAGTTGTGTCAGCACCATTTGTTGATGATATTGTTTTCCTTCCACTGTATATTCTTGGCACCTTTGTCAGATATCAAGTGGCTGAAATTGTATGTACTCATGTTTGGGTCTTCTATTCTGTTCCACTGATCTAGATGTCTATTTTTATGTCAGCACCACGTTGTTTTTTAATTTTTAATTTATTTTTTGTGTATGAATGTACTGTCTGCATGTAGGTTTGTGCACCTGTGTCATGTAATGCTGTGGAAGTCAGAAGAGGGCATCAGATTCCCCTGGAACTGGAATTAAAGACGGTTCTCAGCCACCACGTGGGGATTGAACCCAGGTCCTTTGTAAGTGCAATTGGTGCTCTTAATTGCTAGGCTATCTCTCCAGTACCATGCTGTTTTTTTTTTTGTTGTTGTTGTTTGTTTGTTTTGTTTTGTTTTTTTGGTCTTTTCGAGACAGGGTCTCCCTGTAGTCCCAGCTGGCCTGGAACTCACTCTGTAGACCAGGCTGGCCTGAACTCACAAAGATCCACCTGCCTCTGCCTCCTAAGTGCTAGGATTAAAGGCGTGCGCCACCACGCCCAGCTACCATGCTGTTTTTATAACTACAGCTCTGTAATATAACCTGAGATCTGGTGTGGTGATGCCTCCTGCATTGTTCTTCACTTGATCTTAGCCAAAAGACCGAGAAGTGGTGCATTGTTCTTTTTGCTCAAAATTTTTTGGCTATCCAGGGTCTTTTGTGGTTCCATACGAATTTTTGGATGATTTTTTTTTTCCGGTTCCGTGAAGAATGTTGTGGGTTTTTTGATTGGCATTGCATTTATAGATTGGTTTTGGTAAGATGGTTATTTATTTATTTATTTATTTATTTATTTATTTATTTCTGGTCTTTTCAAGACAGGGTCTCCCTGTAGCCCCAGCTGTCCTGGAATTCGCTCTGAAGACCAGGCTGGCCTTGAACTCACAAAGATCCACCTGCCTCTCAAGTGTTAGGATTAAAGGCGCACGCCACCACGCCCAGCTAAGATGGTCATTTTTACAATATTGATTCTACCAATTCATAAGTATGGTAGATTTTTTACATCTCCTAGTGTCTTCCTCTCTTTCTTTAAAGTTTTGAAATTTACTTTTTTAAAGATAATATTTTATTTGAGTTTTGTGTACTTCAGACATTATTTTTCAGTTCAATTTAGACATAGTCCCCTTTCCCTCCCCCCCCCAGATCATGCATTCTGCCATACATGTCCTGCATCTTTCTCTCAGTCTTTTTGAAGTTTTTCTCTGCAAAGCTTTATTGTTTTGAGCAGAATAACTGTATCAGTCATTGTAGAGATCTTTAATGTTTTTGGTTAGGTTGATTCCTAAGTATATATTTTTTATGTTAATGTGAATGAGAGGGTTTCCTTGTATGCCTTTTCTGATTGCTTTGTGTCGGTATATAGAAACACTACTGATTTTTTAAGCTGATTTTGTAACCTGCCTCTTTAACTGAAATTATTAACCATTTCTAGTGGTTTTTCTGGTGGAATATTCTGAATATGTATAATAGCATATCATCTGCAAATAGGGATAATTTGACTACTTCTTTTCCAGTTAGTACTCCTTTAATTTCCTTCTCTTATTTCTCTTGCAATGGTTTCAAGCATTATATTGAAAGTGGAGAGAGAAGGACCTGATGTTAATAGGAATGCTTCCAGTTTTTCTCCATATAGAATGATGTTGGCTGTGGGTTTGTTATGTATACCTTTAATGATATTGAGATATGTTCCCTCCAGATATATTCTTTCTTGAACTTTTTTATTTTATTTTATTTTTATTTATGTGTATGAATGTACTGTCTGCATGTAGGTTTGTGCACCCGTGTCGTGCAATGCCGCGGAGGTCAGAAGAGGGTGTCAGATTCCCCTGGAACTGGAGTTCTCCTGGAATTGGAGTTACAGACGGTTTTCAGCAGCCATGTGGGTGCTGGGGATTGAACCCGGTTCCTCTGCAAGAGCAGTTGGCGCTCTTAACCGCTAGGCTATCTCTCCAGCGCCCTTCCTTGAACTTTTAACAAGAATGAATGTTGGATTTTGTCAAAGGCCTTTTCTGCATCCATTGATATGACCATGTGATTTTTCTTTTCAAATCCTATTATGTGTTTTATGACATTTATTGACTTATGTATGTTGAACCATCCCTGGATCTCTGGAATAAAGCCTACCTGATCGTGGTGGATGATCTTTTTGACATTCATCTGTATGTGGTTTGCAAGTATTTTGTTGAGTAACTTTGCATACTATGTTTATTAAGGATATAGGCCTATAACTTTCTTTCTTTGTTGTATCCTTGCATGGTTTTGGTATTAAAGTGATGCTGGAAGTTCCTCTTCTGTTTCTATCTTTTTGAATATTGGTCGTAGATCTTCTCTGAATGTCTTGTAGAATTTTGTTGTGAAGTGGTCTGGGCCTGGCCTTTTTTTAGTTGGGAGTTTTTTTTTTTTTATTACTGTTTTAATTTCATCTTTTGTAATGGCTCTGTTTAAGCTGTTGACCTCTTCTTGGTTTATCTTTTGTGGTGTCCATGTCTCTAGAAATCCATCCACTTTGTTTAGGTTTTAGATTTTTGAAGTATTCCCTTATGATCTAGATTTTTTTGGTGTCTGTTGCGATATTTCCCATTTCATCTCTGAATTGTTGATTTGGATTTGCTCTTTTTTTTTCTTTTGGTTACCTGTGCCAAGGGTCTGCCTATCTCATGTAGCCTTTCAAAGAACCAGCTCTTAGATTTATTGATTTTTTTCTATTGTCTTCCCTTTTTCTATTTTATTAATTTCTCCTCTGATTCTTGTTACTTCTTATCTGCTAGGTTTGGGGTTCATTTGTTTTTTGCCTTTCTAGAGTCTTGATTTGTGGTGTTAAGTCTTTTATATGTGCTCTTTCTGATTTTTTTCAAAGCCAGTTTTTATTGAAGCTTTGTGTGTTTCATACAAAATTTCCAATCAAATCTAGACCCGTGCCCCCTTCCTTGCCCCCTCCACCCCACCAGAGCTCATGCATTCTGCCAAACATGTCTTTCATCTTTTTCTCAGTCTCTCTCAAAATTCTCAATGCAGAAGTTTACTGTTTCCTAAGTTCACCGTTTCAGTAAGTTCTTTGACCCAGTCTTTTTATTGTTGTTGCTATTCCTTCCAATATGTATCACTCCAAATGCGCATATATGCATGCCACATATATCATAGGTTTTAGCATCTTCAGCTTATGATTTTTTTCTCTGTTAGGCTGAAAGATGTAATGTTTGAAGGCTCCTTCTTGGCAAGCTCAAACAACCATCAGTTCTGCCCTTGTGCTCCCTTCCCATGGTCACCAAATGAGGTCCAGTAAGCACCGCATCCTGTCTTGATCTTCCTGTACAGGTCTCTGTGATACAGCCTGGGTAGTCCAACAATGGCAGTCTATACTCTGAAGAGGCTAAAACCCCAGTAGTAGCTCAGTCCACAAGCTGGATGTCTCAGCCGTCCCCATCTGGCACTGAAGGTTTGGAGGATTCTTGGAGAGACATGAGTCTTCAGTCTATATTGGAAGGTTGAAAAGCTGTGTCTCATGTCTGATTTTGTAATTTTTCCCCCTTTTTTGGTATTTTTGAGACAGGGTCTCCCTTTTAGCACCAGTTGTCCTGGAGCTTGCTCTGTAGACCAGGCTGGCCTTGAACTCACAGAGATCTGCCTACCTCTGCCTCCAGAGTGCTGGGTTTAAAGGTGCATGCCACCACGCCCAGCTTCATTTTTTTTAAAATATAGGCACTAAGAGCTACAAATTTCCCTCTTAGGACTGCTTTTAAGATGTCCTAGAGGTTTAATTGCATTGTATTCTAGCTTTTGTTTAGTTCCAGGAATACTTTTATTTCTTTCTTAATCTCTTCTCTAACCCATTGATCATTCAGGAGTGTGTTGTTTAAGCTCCATGAGTTCCTGTGGTTTTTGGAGCTTCCTTGGCTATTAATTATAAGCTTTATTGCACTGTGCTCTGATAGAAAGCATGGAATTATTTCAATTATTTGAACTTGTTGAATTTTGCTTTGTGTCCTAGGATGTGATCAATTTTGGAAAATCTTGTATGCTCTGCTGAATAGAAAGTGAATTCTTTGGTGCATGGGTCAAATATTCTGTAGCTAACCATTAAGTCCAATTATTGTAAGGTGTTATTTAATTCAGATGACTCTGTGTTTATTCTTTGTCCAGTTGATCTGTCTACTGAAGATAGTGGAGTATTGAGCTCACCTATATTATTGAGTTGGTGTTAATCTGTGATTTATAGTCCTGAGTAATGTTTTCATGAATTTGGGTGCACCAGAATTTCATGAATATATATTCATGGTACCCTCTTGGTCAATTGTTCCTTTGATTAGAATGATCTTTATCTCTTCTGACTAATTTTGATTTGAAGTCTGTTTTATCAGATATTAGGAGTGCAACACTTGCTTGCTTTTTAGAGCCCATTTGCTTGGAGTATTTTTTTTTTCCATCCTTTCACCCTAAGATAGTGTCTATCCTTGAAGGTGAGATGAGTTTCTTGAAGACAACAAAAAGATGGGTTTTCTTTTTTGATTGATTCTGTTAGTCTGTGTCTTTTGACAGAGGAGTTGAGGCTATTAATATTTAATAATAATATTGAAAGGTGTGTATTGGATACTGTCAATATAATTTCTTTAAGTTTGTGGATCTATTTTGAGTTTCTATTATTATACCCTCCTTTACTTTCTTTCTGTAACCTCTTGCGTATGCTCATTCATGTCTTCAGTCCTTTGTATTGTTTCTAGTATTCTGGGCAGGGCTGGTTTGGTAGACACGAATTATTTCAGCCTAATGTCATGAAAAGTTTTCTGTTCTCTTTCAACCTTGATAGATAGTTTTGCTGGATAGAGTATTCAGATTTGGCATCCAAGGTCATTTAGTACTGGGAATACTTTGGTCCAGGCTCTTCTATAGTTTCTTTATAGTTTTTTTTTTTTTTTTTTTTTTTTTTTTTTTTTTTTTTTTGGTCCTTTTCGAGACATATGGGGTCTCCCTGTAGCCCAGCTGTCCTGGAACTCACTTTGTAGACCAGGCTGGCCTTGAACTCACAAAGATCCGCCTGCCTCTGCCTCCCAAGTGCTAGGATTAAAGGCGTGCGCCACCACGCCCGGCAATAGTTTGCATTGAGATGTCAGCTGTGATTCTTATGGGTTTTCCTTTATATGTAACTTGTTTTTCTCTAGTAGCCTTCAGTACCCTCTCTTTGTTCTGTATATTTAATGATTTTACTATGATATGGCATAATGATTTTGTGTTCTGGTCATGTCTAGTTGGTGTTCTATGTGCTTCTTGAATCTCTATATGTAATTCTTTCCTTAATTTTGGGAAGTTTTCTTCTATAATCATGTTGAAAATCTGCTCAACGCCATTGGCCTAAGATTCTTCTCCTTCCTGTATGCCTATAATTCTTAGATTTGGTCTTCTAATGTTGTCCCACATTTCCTGCATATTCCATTCTTAAGGTTTTTTTTTTTTTTTTTTTTTTCAATGTTACATAGTTTTTGGTTAAGGATGCCAGTTCTTCAACTTTGTCACCCAGTGTTAATATTCTGTTTTCTGTATCATTCATTCTGCTTGTGAGGCTTTCTTCTGTTGTTTCCTATTGGCTTATTGGGTTCCTTGAATTCATGCCAATTTCTGTTTGGGTTTTCCTCACTATTTCTATCTCTTTTGTGAATTCAGTTTTTAAGTCGTAAATAGTTTTTGATATTTCATTAAGCCACATATTTGTACATTCCTGAGCTTGCATCATACCTTCTTTGAGTTGTTTGTGTTTTCTTTGATCATGTTTATAATTCTTTTAAATTCTGAGTCCAGCTGTTCCTCAGAATGATTTTCATTGTGGTGCCCTTCTAGAGGGGGAGTGGGTTTTGTCAGGGACATATTCTCTCATTTTTTATATTATTTGTGTTTTTGCACTGCCATTTGGGCATATTGATGTTCTTTATTGGTTATCTGACCAGTAGGTATTTCAATTTGACTTTTGTTTAATTGAGTTTTGATATATTTGTGTTGTTAGTATAGCTTCGTTACTTTTTGGTCCAAATCCTAGGTAGGCAGGACTGTCCAGCAGATCAAGAGTCAAGGAAGACGGGTGTTGAGGTTAACTAAGGAGGTGTTTAGCACCTGTGCTAGGGTAGTTGGCAACTCAGGGTAAGGTAGTGATCCAGGGAAGGGATTGGTGTTTGTGTGGAACCCTAGTCTGGCTGAGAACCTGACATTTTTTTTTAACAAGAATATGATTGTAATTTACATTATTCTTCAATTTCTACAAAACAAATCGACAATAAAACAGTTGGATACATAAAGTACATTTCTTTCTTTCCCAACATAGCATCTGGATATTCCTGACTATCCAGTTTTTCATCTGGATGTTTGGCAAAAATGAAGAAAATGTTTTCTCTCTAAATCTAGTTCTTATTCTTACATTGTGCTATCCTAAAAGGATATTTATTAATATTTCCAGCACCCTACTGTTTTATCAAATAAAACATGGGTACTATTTTGGAGCAAAACAATAAATTGCTTAATTTCATAATGCAAGTCCTGATACAAGCTCTGAAAGCTAAAAAGGAAAATTTTTGATGAATTCTCCCTCCATAACAATATCTGTTTAAAAAGAGATTAACAATAGACTACCTGAAAGCAATTCCACACTCAGTGGTCTCTATTGTGTGTGTCCTTTATGTGAGTTGGGAGAATTCTATTCTTTGGCCAGATGCTGATATTCTCCAATAGCATCTGTGTGGATATCTGTTTAGCATTTAGGGTAAGGAGGGATATTTTATTGTACCCTGGAGGTTATGGAATGGGGACAAGCATCATAATCATCCTTTGTCAAACTCTAAGGACTTTACTTACATGTTTCTCCCTTGTCAACATCTGTCAAGAACCACATGTCAATTACTACTCCATCTTGCTCAGGTAATAAAAGAACAGAAAGCTCCCAAATGAACAGTCTTTATCTTTCCAACAATATGTCCCAGGCCTTGGTTTTTGGATCTAGCCCTCATAAATTTTTCCCATTATCTTGTAATAGAGATTTTGGCAAAGAAAGAGGCCTGAATGGAAGAAAACAGTATACTTGTATTTCAACAAAACATACATAAGGTATCCAATACAAAGAGAGGCATATGCAATTTCCCCAGAGCCATTCCTATGTTGTACTGAAAAGATCCCCCAATTTCTGTTCAGTTTTAACCTTTTATCCTAGTATGGTTTTATTTTTTCATTTTTCCATCTTAGTACTGGCTTATATGCTTGGACATGTATGTGTATGCATCCCTAAAAATCTTTTATAAATTAGTGAACAATTTAGGAATGATGATGTGCTATATAGTCAACATCATCATATCTAGGGTGAGATCTGCAGTTGCCAATGTTTCAAAAACACTAATGAGAAGACCAAGGTAAATTTTATTATTATTTATTTATTTTTGTATGTGTATGAATGTAGTGTCTGCATGCAGGTCTGTGCACCCATGTCGTGCAATGCCGCGGAGGTCAGAAGAGGGTCTCGGATTCCCCTGGAACTGGAGTTCTCCTGGAATTGGAGTTACAGACGGTTTTAGCCGCCATGTGGGTGCTGGGGATC